>JPFL01000364.1:6926-43939 GCA_000733385.1 Paramecium biaurelia
ACATACCAAAAGCTGACGAAGCAAAAATTCCATTAAAATTACTATAAATTAGTTGAGACCTAGATATTTCTACTAAGAAAAAAAAAATTCATAAAAATTCTTTTTTCGTAGTATTATCTATTTATTAATTTAAAATCTATATTTATGAAGACTCTTTTTAGAGTATTTAATTTCATATTAATTAATTTAATGATGAATGTTATTATTTTAAAAATCCATTTAATCTAGATTATTTTCAAGACTAAATAATAATTTTAGATATAAACATAAGGAAGCTTGATAATATTAGACTCGAAATTATTCAATATGCATTATATTATAAAAGTAATATTAAAATATTAATATCTATAATAATTTGATTATATATATTTACTTGGTGTATATTAAATTTTAAAGATGAGTACTAGCATAGAAGTCAGTTTGGCCGAGTGGTTAAGGCGGTGGACTTGAAATCCACTGGGTTTACCCGCGCAGGTTCGAATCCTGCAGCTGACGATTTTTTTTAAATATTATGTAAGTTTGGATAAAATTTTGAGTTAGGTTAACTTTCTCAAATAGTCAAGGATGTTGTTGTATATGAGTATGATTTCAATACATCGAAAAGATACTTTGATTAGAATTATATGCTTTAAGTCGCTCAACAATAATTATTTACTTTTATGATTGTACTTTTTGTAGCCTTTTGCTCTAATCCTTTTAAGTTCTTATTTATATTAAATATCAAACCTAGTATTATTTTTTGCCTACTATGATTACTTTAAGTCAGAGAAACACACTTTATACTACAGTTTTCAAAATGATACTAATTTTAGGCTATTGATATGTAAAATATTAGAATTTTACACAGCTTAGGCTTAGAAATAAGATTTGATTTCAAGAAAATATTATAACCATTAAAAGTAATAAAAATTAGTTATAAAATCGATTCTTTTGATTTATTGAACTACATCACATAAAAGGAAAGACCAACTCCTTCATTATATTGTTAAAGTATTTTTGAAGGATTGGGCTATAACTTTTGGTTCTGATAGAGTCATTAATTTAAAAATTGGTTACAAAAACAATATTCAATATATGAAAGATCTTTTATAACAGTAAGAGGTAATGTCAACTTTGAAGGTAGATAGAAGATATAAAAAAACACTAAATTAGTATGCTATAATTAAATAGACTGATTGAGGAATAGGCAGCACATGCTAATAAAACCTAAAAAGCCTCAAGAATGATGAAGGTTAATAGCTTCTGAAAATTAAATTTCATTTTTGATTATTTACAAAATTATCAAACCAAATCGATGATCTCTGAAATTTTATTTAAGTGTAAAAAAATGTATAAATGAATACCTAGACTGAATAAATTTTATAAATTTCATTTTTTTAAAAGAGGATTTAATTCATATATTTCTAAATCGTATTTTTAGAACGTCTATTCATTCTCATCCATTATTAATCTGCATTGCTCAAAAATTATGTTATCCTCGTGCATGATTTATTATTAATATTTAAATTTAGGAATTTGTTTTATTAAAAAGTTCATTTTAGAAAAGCTGTTATTAGTCTCTTTTGTACACATAAGTTCGGTCAGATATTTTTGATATTTTTTTTACAAATTCATTAAAGTAGGTAATAATTATTTTGTAGTTAAGATTTTTTAATTCTTTGACTTTTTTGATTTAGAAGGATTTATTTCTTCAAAGGAATTCTCCTATTAGTTAGATTAAATGACATCTGAATTGCTATTTTTATTAGGTTCAATAAGATAAGAAACTTATTATTATTATTATAAGTCTGAATATACTTTTTAATTTTTTTCATAATCTGATTATTATAATAGAAATTCTCTTAATAGACCTTCAAGAAGCTTTTTTAAAATACGAGCTTCATAATCTGATATATTAATTGAGATGTAGGTTGAATAAGTATCAGAGGATAATTATGAGTAATGAGAACCATTTTCTTTACATTCTAAAAGGGTTTCAAAATAATTCTCATCTTGATCACTTTTTGTTTAAAATTGAGGTATTGGCTTTCTCTATTTATTTTATAGAAGTTTAATCAATCTTTACAGGATTACTTGATCCTCATTAGGAATAGGGATGTAAGCTAGTTAATTTGCTTATCTTTGTTGTTGTTACATGTATTCTCAGAAATTTGAAGTTAAAATATTAATCTTACATTTATTTCTATTAGGAAGGGTTTTATATTCTTTTTTTTTGTAATATAATAATACAAAAGAGAGTAGACCTTTTTATAAAAATAAAATTTCATTTTATAAATATAGTGAATTCTCATTATCGAGATGCTTTAAATTTGGTCTTTTTAATTCCTTTCCTTTTTATTTCTTTAAGCTCTTTGGCATCAACTTTATTTTATTCTGAATTTATTTTATCATGAATCATTATCAAAAATTTTATATATTCCTCTTACTTCTCTTAATTTATTGCCTTTCTTTGTGATTCCTACTAAAACTCACAGTATATTTTCTCAACCTCTTATCCTAACTAAATATATAAGTGAATATTCTCTTCATAAAGTTTCTACATATAAGTTAAGATATTTGTTTGTTAATTTTAATTAAAATTATAATCAATCTATTAATGATTTAATTAACTTTTTAATAATTAAATACTAAATCATTATTATTTTTTTGAACTCTCTTAATTAGAATTTTTGCTTGCAATGTGCTATGTTTTTTATAAATGTTTTGTTTGTTGAATAAGTTAAGTTTGAGGTTTATTATAATTTTAAGTCTAGTAAATTTTGCAGTATTATTTAATACTTTCTGTTATTATTAGTGTTGTTAGTGATAATAAGTTTAGGACTGAGAATCCCAAAAAGTAGGTTATGCTAGGCTTATTGATTTAACACAGACACTTTCTCAAAAATAATAGATATTCTCTATTATTAAATATTTAGAGTTGAGTGAATAATATAATTAATAAATATGCAAGCTAATCCTATCTGTGATTAGCCTGAAGCTCAATATTTAGATAATTATGAAAATTTTGAAGATGTAACAACAAATTTTAAGTGCCTTTAAACAATCCATTATTTGAGGCTGAGGCTACTTTTTTTTGATACGTACTCCTTCAAAAGATAATGTTCATCGAGCAATTACATATGGTATTTAGACTTGGTAAAATGATTATGAAAATAGTTAGAAATGAAATAATAGAAAACTGTATGATGCTCCTCATCCTGTCTACCTATTATTCAACGTTACTCAAACTTCTCATTTTATTGGATTGGCTAAAATTATTACTGAATTTATGGATACAATGCATTTCAAGAACTGGGCTGAAGAAAATAAATGGTTTGGATCATTTCAAATTGAATGGGTATTAATGCAAAACATAGAAGGTTTTCATAAGAGACTTACCATATAACGAACTTAGTATGATATCACAATCATTCGGCAAGTATATTCATGAACTCATTGATTGTACTCAGATTGAAAATGCTGAATCAATATATAGTGTATTTTAACAACTATAACAATAAAGCTGTATGCTAAAAAGTTTCAAGGAATTAGATATATCTGAAATATAAAATTGTTGATTGATTTAAGAAAAGGAAAAGAAAAGAAATGACAGAGATACAAACCCTAACTTTGATATCTAATTTTAAGAATACATTTCTATTTTTGAATAAATGCCTTTCTCTTTCTCTGTCTTTTCCTACTAAAGAAGAAAACAATAAGAATTTCATAACTAGTACTATTCATAATTCAATATTATTATCAAAGTCCTTGGTATGGTGTCGGTAATTCTTCTAAAGACCAAAATCACATTTTTAATATGAAGATTCTATTGGAAAATTGTCCAAATATATTAAAATATTATTTGTTATTTCAGATATTATTCTAAATAAATAATTATATATCAATAAATAATCTCCCATATACATGAGTACACCCAAATTGAAATTTCTAACTTGCTAGACTAACGCTGGAATGATATACCAATTCGAGGAAGAATATGAAAAACAACAAATAAATTATTATGCTTATGAATTATCATCTGATTTTGAAGAAGCATGCTTTAAAGAGGAGGCAAAAATTAAAAATTGTAAGTCAATTAGGTAGCATGTGAAATATATTCTTTACTAAAATAAAAGGTGTATCCTCTTTAAATATATGGATGGAGAAACTCTAGATAAAAGAATTTTGGAATTTAGAGCAAAATAAGAATCTATTAATATTGAGACTATAAAACTATATTTGATTTAGATTCTTGATACATTATATTATCTTCATAATAATTATATTTTAGGTAGAGTTTTTTCAACTAAAAATATTTTGGATTGCAATGGAAAACTTTTATTCTTGGACTTTGGATTTGGTCCAAAAATGATGGCCTACAACTTAGATTTAATTGCTCCTCCTGAAATAATTCAGAACTTTATTGAAAAAGGTATCAAATGAAAAATTACATTAGACTAATCTCATTAATTATATAATATGAAAGTTGATTCTTGGTTATTAGGAGCAGTGTTATATCATTTGGTAAAATTAAGTCCTATAAATGCAGTAGAAATAGAGAATTAGTAAGTCAAAATCATGCTTTATTAGCATGTTCAGGAATATTATAAATATTTAAAAAATTAAATGTAGAAATAAAAACATATAGAAACATTAACTATTAGATATCCAAAAGAGTTTTGTTACTTTATCTAAGGACTGTTAACTTACGATCCTAATAACAGGCTTTCTTTTTTACAAATTTATAATCATGATTTTATTAAGAACTTAAACATCCCTAATTATTCTTAATATTTGAAATTTTATGAGTAATATAATGAATAAGAATTGATCAAATAAATTAAAATTAATGAGGATCATGGATCTAAAATATTTGAAACTGGAAAACTAGCACAAGGTTTAGAACAACAATAATAAAATATCGTCTAATTACCATTAAATTAAGAACAGTAAAAATTTCATTAAATTGTCTTAGTATTCCTCAATTAAATTTAGATAGCGAAACTAATTTAGCAAGCGACATTAAGATAATACCCCAAACTTCTTCAAGAGTAACTGATAATATTTAATGGGCAGATAAAGATGATATAGAAAAATTATTTCTACATTAAATGTAAATTCTAAAAGTAATTTTACAATTCATTAATAGAATTCTAAATTTTATTAAATATGGTAACATATAAGAATGGAATTATTCAGATTTACATTTTTGGAATTATCTGCTGCAGAACTTATATTAGAATTATAAAAAAAATAGTTTTAGTTAGAGCATGTATGTTCCTACAGTCTTATAAAAATGGGTTATCTAATTTTGATTGAATTATAAAAAAAAATAAATGAAGATGTTTGCCCTTGGAGATGTCATTAACAAGATTAACAAAAATGGAAAGATTTTTAGAAGGAACTTTAAAAAGAAATTTTAGAAAACAATATTAAAAAAGCAATCTTAGATTTGGAACCAATTCTCAAAGAGACATATTTTAAGCATTGTAAAATATATTTAGAGGATGAAAGAATTGATAAAACTATTAGAGATGAATTATAAGCAGATTTAAAATGTTTTCAAATGTAAAAAGTTGATGGTAATTCAATTTATAAATCTTGTACTGATGAATTTTTGAAAAAAGGATATAGATAGATTATTCTTACAACTTACAAGTTCTTAGAACGAGAGTAGGTGCTTGCTCAACAACCAGAATTAAAATATAATACTTTATTACTTAAAATTACTGTCTGCCATTTAATTAATCGAATATTCAATCTTAATACAGTAGAATATATATTTGGAAATCTTTTGCCAATCAGACAAAGTTTGATAACTCCTAATGAAGTATATTAATATATTTGCAGAGATGCAGAAGATGAAAAAATAAAGGATATTTAACATATTGTGAAAGCTAATTTTAAATCTGATTGATAAGTGGAAAAAAAATATTAAAAAAAATAAATATTTATCTTAATATATATTATCTTATTAATTTAACTATTGATTTTAGATTCATTTTCTTAAGTCTTTCATAGAGATAATGAAACCTTAGAAATCTTCTTTCTTGCATTGGAAATTAGTGAAAAAAACTAAAATTAAAAATTTAAGAAACTTTTTGAAATATAATACAAAGTAATTATAAATTCAAAAAGCGCTATAAGTTGAAGATTCTCTCTTAGGGGATGAGTAATTTAAATCCATTGGAGAAAGACAATTGTAGTTTTCATATGATTATTTCAAAGGTGAACCAATTATGGCTCTTAAATTTACTTTACTTAATGGCGAGTTAGTTTTTTGAATTGAAATTGTTTTTCTCATCATCAATTTTTCATTTATCATTTTTTTAAACCACCCTCCAGAACTAATGTTATGAGCTGTTGGACGTCTATAAGACGATTTTTCTAGCATCATAAGTATCTGATCTTTGCACTCATAACTGATATCATTTCTCATGAATAAATTATCAATATTTGGAAAATTATTATGTAATAATTCCTTGAATTATTATTAAGAAAATACATATAAAACAATGCCTAAACTCCAAATATCTAACTTTTCACTTTGAGTTCTATTCTAAATCACTTCTGGTGGCATATACTCAAGTGTACCACATAATTAAGGAGAGACTTCTCCATAAACCATATTTGTTGCCCAAGTGAAATCTGCAAGTTTAACTTCATCTTAATCTGTGAGAAGAATATTAGATAGCTACAATGAGATTATAAAAATACTTTAATATCTCTATGTAATATGTTATTATTATGTAAATGTTAAATTGCGGATAAGATTTATGAAAAATAATGGAAAGCTCTCTCTTCTTTAAAAGGCCCATTCAGTTATAAATTACTGAACAAACACCCTCCACTACAATATTCTAGCATCATGTATAAGAATTAGTCATCCTCAAAGGTGTCTATCATAGAAACAATATTTGGATGGGATTAGTTTTATTGTATTTTCATTTCATTCCTCAAATTTTATATGTCTTAAACACTAAGAGACTTTTTAATGACCTATATAGTTAAATAGTTAATACAATTTTAGCAGCCAAGTAAGTTCCATTATTTTCACATAAAGCTAAGCACACAACACCATAAGCTCCCTTTCCTAAGACTTTCTCAAAGATGATATACTATCCTTTTGTTCCTTTGACTCTTACTTATTAACTCATTACTTTATTTATTATTTAAAATGTATTCTTATCAAATTGCACTTAACAGTACAACTTCTGTGCGTTTTTGTTTCAAAATTACAAATCATTGTTAACCATAAATTTTACATTTATTTCAATATATGAACTAAAAAATACTAGTATGACGAGAGAGTTTTATCTTATTTATGAGGATTTTTGAATTGTTTGATTTAAAAATATTGACTTTATGAACAACAATTATACCATTTTTTAAAATTAATTTTTTTATATATAACAGTATATTTTATATATTTTTATTTAATTAATTAAATATATCCTGAATAAATACGAAGGAAAATATTAATAACTTTATTTAATCATAATTTTAACACTCTAGCTAATTTATGTTGCTTGTTTTATTTTATTTTATTATTTTATCAAAATCCTATAAATAAAATTATTATCTTAAAATCTAATTTATGTTATAAAAATAAATACAAATTTATTTCTCCAACTAAATTTATGAAAAGATAACGATCTTAATCCTGGGATACCTCTAATCATGATTAGAATGAATTATTACGATAATAGTCAGAAAGACCCTTAAATGATCAAAATGTATGATGTTGTTAAATTAAGAGCATTTTTACAATGATTGTTAATCACTAAGTAATTAAAGATATTTCAATCATTGAGACATATAAAGAAGTCGATAAAATTTCAATACATAAAAAACATTATGTTAATTATGTGATAAAAATAAAAACAGACTATTTTGATTATACAATTGCTAAAAGATATTCAGAATTCGAAAAATTATATGAATAAGTAACTCAGAATATTTAATAGTGAAGATTTTGCCAATTTTACATAAATTACCAAAATTTCCAGAAAAAAAATTAATTAAGTCTAATTCAAAGAAAAATATTGCAGAAAGAAAAGAAATGCTTTAATGTAATAAAAAATATATTAATGTAGAACTTTTAAAATATATTTAGAAAAATCTTAATAATTAATTGCATAATTTCTTAAGCTTTTTAAACATTCAAGGTAAATTTATTGATATCTGTAGAATAATTTTTAAAAGGAGGTTTTGGTTAGAATGTAAGAATTCATGAATTGAGTAGAGATGAATTAGGCTTGATTGATTTAAAAGAAACAGCAAAGCTTACTGCTACAAATGAATTAGAAAAGATGATGTTTCATTATATAGCTAAATTAAATGAACGTATTGATGAAAAAAGTAAAATATTTTCGTAAGATATACATATATATTAAGAAAAATGGAATAGTACTTTTTTGGGAAAACTTAACATTTCAATTCCCAGGTATTGAAATTCCTTCTAGTTGGAGATGATTGTAATTAAAAAGGAATTATTGAATTATTAAGAAATCCCTCCAAAGATTCCCAATCTCATATTTCTTGTGTCAGTGGATTTCAATTTCTGAGAAAATTGTTAGAACATGATTATAACCCAAGTAACAAGCATTTTAAAGAAATTTAGATGCTGATTTTTTTTTGAAAATCTTTTCTGAATTAAGTATAAAACAATTTAAGAAAATGGGCCTATCTTTTCATATCTGTAGTACAAATTAATAATTGTGCAAACAACACACATTATTATTGATTTATAAATATGTTAAAGGGAATGATTTAAAACCTGAATTTATAAACTTTTTAGTAAGTTTTTCAACAAATTTAAGTTAGAAGATAAATATGCTTTGCAAGAATATTATTCCTTTTCTGAAATATACTAATAAAAGAAAGAGGAACCCTTTTAATTGGTCATTGACAACAATTACTATGATTATAACTAAAGAGATAATCTGCCCACCAAATCAAGCTCTAAAGAATAACAATGTCTTTTAGAGTAAGATCCTACACTAGAATAACTCTAAGAAATTATCAAATTGCCATCAATATCATGGAAATTAGTTTAAGGTAAATTTTTTAATTGATTACAGAATTTGAGAACCACACTTTCTAGCATATTTAAGGATAAATAGTTAAGACTATCCATCCATTAAAATGCAATTTGGATAAAGCTATTGAAATTGTAACTACTGCTAAATAGAAATGGGTGAGCACTATGATATCAAGATAATAACTAAAAAAAATAGATGATAACAGATATGTTATAGCAGAGGCTTATATATGGTAAGATAAATAATTGTTTAAAAAAGTAGTGTTTTTTTCATAAGAATCTATAATTATAAAAGTAAAAATTAGATTTATTCAATTAGGAAAATAAATTTGAAATTGTAATGTAACCAGAATATGAAACTTAATAATATGAATAATTATAGAAATATGATGATATAAGTATTATCTTATTTTATTATTCTTAGGTTAGAAATTGTAAATAACATAAGGAGTTTATGAAAATGGTATTACAACAGTTACCATTATTTAGAATCTATTTGATAAAGTTTAACAATTATAATATACACCTTTACTTTTAAAAGAAGTTAATTATTTTGAGAAGAGCATATAATAATTATAAATTTTATAATCTGAATGAATTATATTGAAATTGTGTTTTTTATATAGATAATTTAATTATGAAATTATCATATTTATCAGAATTATTTAAATGATACTAATTTCGTTTTGGTTTAAAAATTCGAAATATGAAGATTTAAATATTCAATTTTATCTTTCATAACATATTACATAAGCATGCTCAGTTATGATATCTTACAATTAAATTTCTACGACTTGAGAATCATCATAGCAATACCATTTCTAATCCTCTAAATTTTTTATGAAGGAATTATAATGGCCCTCTTAAAGTTCTCCATAATGGTTTATAACTCCAAATAGTTTATATTTCAATTCATTTATATCCTAAGCATTTAGATAGTCATTTGGCAACTAATATTTAGTTTAATTATACCTTTAAATTTGTAACATATTTAGCCATATTAAGTATGAATGGAAATTTGACTAATATATTGTTTTTTATTTTCTAAGAAACATCATCAAATGATTTAAATCTTTTAAGTTAAAATATCAATATTTGTGGTGTAGAATATAATAATAGCTATTTAATTCCTTTGACATGTTAATCACATTGATTGCAATACCATGAATTATTTTCATCCAATTATTATTGTTGTTATTAAAAGTTTAAACAGTCATAAATTGTTAATGAAGATTTATTAATTGAAAATTACTCATTATTATCTTATAATTTTAAATTTGAGGTCTCTTTACAAAAAATTATTGGTACTCCTTAACCATACCATTTAACAATAATATTCAATTAGAAATTTGGTTGAGATATACAATTATTATAATATTTTAAACTGTGTTAACATTTCTTTAATTCACAATACTTACAATATTATTTATGACAAAAGTAACATTATTGTGCTGTTTCTTGAGAATTTGATTCAAAAAATAGGTCAAATTAACATTTAAATTGCTGATTATAATTTTTCTCAATATAATCGAAGATTTCAAATATTTTAGTTCTAAAATCAAAAACAATGGATATTATGTCAGTTAAAATTTAAAATTCCTGGTTCACATGAGTTATGAGAGTATGGCATCTGTAATTATAAGGCACTTATATTTCTTAAATATGCATAGGTCTAACAAGTAATTTTGAATGTTAAAGTTATTGTTTTAAATATTGAATATCATCTTCTGGTCGAACTAATTTAATTTATTTTCTAAATACGTTCAATATTCTTTTCTTAATTTGATAAATTGAAAATTAAATCTTAAGTTCTGAGTTGGTTCCTAATTTCATTTTAAATCCATTCAAAATTATAATTTTTATAGACTGATAGAGTCATTTACTTTTATCTATATTTATCATCTAATAAATAATAAACTATGCCTTTTTCATTTTTCTTTGTAGCCAATGGCAATTATATCATCATATATGGATCAAATCTAATTATGAATTTAAATTTACGTTATAGACATATTTTTACAATTAGGACATTCAATTTTGCTTTTAAATTATGCTTAGAATAATTGAGTAATAATAGATTAGTTTCTTTGACTATGAACATCCCAGGATTCTACAGCTACCACTAAGTCCTCTCTGCCTTTACTTGAAGGTATAGTCACATATGGTTTTTTTTTAATTTAATTTACATCTTCGTTAATGGCATCAAGTAACTACAATAAGAATTCTGCTGCATCATGTTAGTCATTTCCATAGTACTGCTAATAAATATTAACTCTTTACAATATTATAAAATTTAGAGAATGTTTTTTTAAATGAATTTGGAATGATGTATGATTATTTTCTACTTTTTAATTCTTTAATTAGAGCAGCAAAATTTGAAATAATCTCGCCTTTGCTTCCTAATGGGTTTATTAAGTTTATATCAAATTAATAAATATCATTTAAAATGTAATCTGCAAATCCTGGAGTATTGCATAAGATTTAAAGGGCACTGTTCATAAAACAAGTGTTTCCCAAATTTCCTAATCCTGTTTATTAACTATATGATATCATTTTTTAATTATATTATATAATCTAAATTCTTAATAAAGAAATATTATATATATATATAGATTATGTAATTCATATCAAAATTTAGTATAATTTTATTGAATCAATAAAGGGAGAGATTGCAATTTATATCCTTATGGAGGATGCTATACTTGTAAACTAAATATTTTTGGTTTAAGATAGGCACCATTCATCCCTAATGAATTATTTTATTAATTTATTTATTGAGGTAGTATTATTTATTGTTTGTAGAGGTTTTCTTATAGCTTATCCTGTTCATTTAAGTAAGTTTATTTTTATTAGGACTTAACATTTTTATTATTCTTTCTAACTGCAAATTAGTTTACATTTCTAAGTGAGATACCTTAAAGGACTCCCTTAATTTATTAAAGCGGAGATAAAATTTTTTGTCCATTTTATTACTAGATGTGCAAATTATTTAACCTATTATCAGCCTTTCTATATTAAATTAAATCTAAAATCTGCAATTCCAGTCCTCGTTTTTCTGTAAAAGCATTTAAATCTTTGATTGATTCCAATGACTTTTATTAATAATCTTCATATTGAACATAATTATCATTGTCAACCTCAAGTATGGTTCTTATTTAATCTGGAAGTCGTTCTTCCCCTTCTTAAATTATTTCATTCCCTTTATTCTATTCATTTTTATTAGTAGGATATAAATTTGTATTTATTCTACTTTGAATGTGTTTATACAGAGTACTCCTCTTCTCAAGTAAAACTTTCTGAGGTTAAGATTAAGATTTATTTTGAGAATCTTAATTTATTTATATAGATTCTTTTTTCTGGTTTCTTCTTATATCTAATATAATGAAATTATAATTTACTTGCTCCAGTCCACTCCTCGTATATTTTTAAAGAATGCTATAAATATTCTTCATAAGATCTGGAACATGGATAAATTAATTCATAATTACCTTTATTCTAAATTTCATAGTCATCTCTTTATTTTTAAAGTTATAATTTGACTTATTTCTTTTCTTCAGGAGATAGCTTTATCTTTTTGCCTGTTAATACTCTCTTCTACATTTCATCCTTTTTCTATTAAATAACATCATTCTTTGTTTTTAAATTGATATTCATTAATGTAATAGTATCAGCTATTAAATTCTTCTTTATAAATTAATCCAACGGTGTATCAGTAGTAAAACTAGGAGTATGGTTGACTTCTAGTAAATATGGTTTCAAAGAACTATCTATCAAAATATCAAAGCCAAGAATCTCAAAACACATATTATTAGCATAGTTGTCAACCTAAGTATAGTTTTATTGTAATATTGGCTAAACGGAACAAAAGGTTTTTATTATTAAATCTTTTATATCATCAAGCAATTAATCAACATTATGATTCTATTTATAATAAAATAATTACTTAATCTCTCAAAAGTTGAAAAACACTTGACATACTTCTTTTATGTCCAACATCCATTTTCTTTTCATCAGAATTAAAAATAAAATTTGGATTGTCTTTATTTATAGCATAATTAGTTAAATGCATACAGACATCATCTAAATTATTTGTATTTGGAGAGATGTATGCTTGAGTTGCAAATCTTGCTAAACCTTCTTTATAGAAATAAATTCTTAAAGGATCACAGCCACAAATTAATACATATATTCTCAAATCAAACTTTAATCCATCAATAAGAAGTGGGTTATGAATATATCTTTATGCAACATAATGTTCAGTAGGATTAATTGATTCTATAGAGCGAGTTAAGAAGATTCCTATTTATATAAACTGAAATTATACCTCTTCCTTAACAAGATGCTTCAGGTTTTAATATAAATGTTTTAGCCTTACCAAATTATTGTTTGAAATCATTATACTCACTTGGTAACATCCAAGTTCTTGGAAAAAAGTCAAATTCTTCTGGGAACTGCTTTTGCATTTTGTTCAAATTTTTGCCAAGATGGTTTTTGCGAGCCAATGAATACATTCCAGGAAAATGATTAATCTTCTAATGAGCTATGGGAATTAATATAAAATGCATGTTACGTTGCATTTTGGCCAAAGTTTCAGGAAGAACTGCATTGTCAGTCCAACAAAAATCCCAACTATTAGATTCTAAATAGGGAACATATTGTAATTTAAACTTATAAATCATTTTTCCAACAAATTTCACTACGGGATACTGAGTGTCTATTTAATAATTGTGAAAGTACCTGAAACATTCATTATTAAATTTTTATTAGTGTTTAAAAGTGATTTCTTTTTCTTTTTTTTATTCTAATCTTCATTACCTTCATAATCTTATGATTAATCATCATCTTCTTCATCACTATCTTCAAATTCTCCATTAAATATAATTTCTTTTTCTTATTTCATATACAGTTATTAATTATATTGTCTAATAATTGATCAAAATAATGAATTAAATGTAATATAGAAATATAAATATAATTAATAATAAAAGAATATAATAGTAACTTAGAAATCAAATGAACCTTTATTATTGTATATAAAATTATAAAAAATTATTAAAGCGTTGAGAAGAAAAATGTCTAAGAGAATAATTTCAAAAGGTATAAAAAATTTTATGGAAATACCTTTAAAAGTATAATCTACTTAAAAAGATTGATTCAACTTTACTCTATATATTTATTCAGCTGCAAAAAGGAAAAAAAGATTTGTATTTGATCAACGAACAACACAAGATCATTTTTAAGATGAGTATGTTGATAAATTTGGCTAATTTATGAAAATGTCAGTATACAATAGATGATTATATTGCATTTGAAAATGAGCAGAGATTAAGATAACCTAAAAATTTATTAAGTCATTTAGTAAGAGCATTCATTTCAATACTTATTTAAAATATTTTAGGACTATGTTTACAGTTCAAACCTTTTTCTATTTAATTGTTGTTTAAAGATATTTTAAATTACATATTGAAATAAGAATTTGATTAATTTATGATTTATTATTAATTGATTGATTTTAGTAAAGCATTACACATTGATTAATTTTATGTCATAACTTAAATTATTAGATTAAATTTTTATATATGTATAATTTATTTTAATTTATGATAAACGCAATTGTTTTTTCCAATAGCTATTCTTGTTCTAGTGCAATGATCTTTTATAATTAATTCTCTTTACAAAACAATCATTTTAATATTAGAATCACTTAATTGGAATGGAATTTGTAATGATTAATTAGTTTTCATTATAAATTCTTATAGTTATGAGTTCAATAAATATAAGAAAAGATTTAATATAAAAGAGTAAGCATTATAAAAATCATTAAAAATCCACTCATCAATCTATTACAAACTATCAATTCGTGGTAATAATATATTATAGCACCTATTTCATGTATTTAACTATAAATTTGATAATGCCTAAACGTCAAATTCTTTGATTCAATTTTTTTATAACCATTCTATACATCTTTGTTTCTTATCTAAAGTAAATTATTGAATTTACCTTCTGTAAATTGTTTCTCTATATAAATTTAATATAACAATTCGAAATCTAATTCTTTTTAATTTTTTTCCTTTTTAATTGTGTCTTATGCGAATGTAGTTTAAGAAAATGGAGAATATTCAGAATCATCATTGTTAGATTTATTTTAATCTGTTTTTATTTTTCTATTAAAAATGATATCAAAGCTGAGTGTCAGAGAATTCGAAAGACGCTCAACTTCTAATTCTGCTAGTTTTACTTCTTCTTTTGCAAACTCTTTTTAGATTAAGTGAGGATGAGGTTTTTAATTATATTATTTGTATATTTTTCGAAATTGTTTTAAAATAGGTATTTCTTTTTTCAAGGCAAACCGTTTTGAGGCTTGTTTATGAAGAGATTCTGAAGGTTATTGAAGCATGTTTAAGTATTTTAAATAAATTATAACTGATAATAGATTAAAAAACTGATTATGAATGTGAATAAATTAGAATTTATATTCAATACTCACTGGATTTTATCAATATATATTATGAAAATATTATATAAATAATCTAAATATGAAATTTCTTAAATATTATCTTGTTATTTTCAAATCTTTCTTGTCCACCTTATAAATTCCATATTTATAAAATATCAACCAAGTTAATTTTATTTGATTCATCACAAGGTGCTATTTTCTTTATATAATATTACTTGATGAACTTCAAATTAATTTGACCTTATACATTGAAATATTGACATATAATTTGCTATTTGTTCTTAATTCTCTAAAATAAGAATATGAACTCTTCTTAATAATAATTTTATTTTTACTAAATACAAATTTCCTATGTTAAATACATAACTATTTCATTTCTCATATAAGAGGGAAAGAAGACTTTCATTATGCTTATTGTAGAAGAAATTTCATCTTTGTAATTTTTTAAATACAAGAAAATATATATTCAAATTAGTTTTTTAGTCTAAATATCAAATGCTATTTCAACTTCTAATAATCATATTATAACATACCTATGAATCCTCAACATTAATTTAGTATTCAAATTTATCAGAATAATCATCTTCTTGATATTTATTATAATTAATGAAATTATCACAAAACAGAAAAATCATAAACCAAATTTTTACGTTAACATTTTGACTCAAACCAATTAAAAAATAAAATATTTTATTAACAAACATTGGTGCATAAAGAAGGATTTGTTTTGAATTTCTTAATGAGCCATCTTATATAAATTAGGGTAAATTAGGTTATATATTTGTACATCTAAATTATAATAGTAAAAATCTAAATTTTTATTAGAATTGTGGAAGCTTATGAATATTACATAGATTCAGATTGAGTATGTAAAATCAATAATATTTATCAAAGGAGTCAAAATTTTTATTTATTTTTGTTGATCTTCCAATATGAAATAATTTATTAAAAGGAGTGAAAGATTTTTTCAAGATTGAATACATATTGTGAAAATTAAGATATATAAGTAAATTATTATCTATAAATACAAAGATAATTTATTTATTATAAAAGGATTTTCTGACTTATTCATATGAAATTACAATATTTTTTTTTTAATTCTCCTACAGACCATGATTTACCGAATATAAATAATAACAGTTACAGAATTATTTCAAAGTAAGATATCACAATCTATTTAGATTCAATTAATGGAACAATTGATGAATGTAAAATAATGATTCTTTTTTTTGATTTTTGTAAAGTCTTTTCTTCTCTCAAAATAAGAGAAAAAAAAAATAGATTATATTAACTTATTATGCTAAGAAAATTATGAAGTAAACCCCTAATTTAGGATGATAAAATTGGATAAAGTTTCAATATCATGATTTGTATTCTTAAATTATAATAAATAGAAGAATGCTATTTAAATAGACTATCCTTCCTTGAAATATTATTAGATAAATTTGAATCTTAAATTTCTAATCAATTATTTTATTAATTGTCATTTTTCCTCAAGAAAGTTTTTTTTATTTATTTTTTTTGCTAATTAATGAAAACTAAATTTTATCTCAGAAGTCCAAATTATTAGAAAGTAACTAAAAGATTTGAAATGGAAAATTATATATAATCGACTTTTTATTTTAAAAAATTTAAATGTTTTCATTTAAAATTTGCTCTCAAGGTTGTAAATTTCATTTTATTTAGATATAATTAGGTCAAATGTGATATAGAACTTTAGGTTTTTTGTTCGTTACCAATAATTTATTACTTATATTTGTTATATAATCAAACATAAATAAAATAAAGTTCAGTGAATGTCTTAATTAAAATTTAAGTAAATTTAAATCAAATACTATTAGGTTATCTAAAATAGCTCTTATGTGCTTTTCCAGATTTAAATTATTAAATGTATTTTAATGTTTCTATATATAAAAACTTAATGGTATTTTTTTTAATTTTAATTAAGAATGAAAAGGTAGATGAATAAATTCATATTTTTCTTAATGATTGAATTTACTTAATAAATCATATAAATTCTAGATGAATCAAATACAGTATTTTTAACAACCTATAAAAATAGTTCCAAATTCTTTCTCAAATGAGTCTTAATATATATCATCTATTAGATACTTTAGAGTTTAAAATAAGACAATGATAATAAAAAAAAAGATTCATTGATAATAAATTAGGCACCATCCACCTCTCACATTAGCTTAATCAATTATTTCTAGATTCATTAACTCTAAGTAATTTGGAGGGATGGAGGAATAAGATGTTTCCCCCTTTTAATTTATATAGATATATAGTATCTTATTAATTTTATTAACATAGAACATCCAATCTGAAATTAAATTTTATTTTATTTATTTTAAGCATAAAATTTCTTACATTCTTTTTAAATTAATTATTTCATTTTGTAGATATATTTTGTATTATAATAATCATAAAAAAATAAATATATAAATACTTTATTGTGTTGATGTCAATCTATATCATAAAATATATTTTCAAAAGTTTCAAATTTTATTATAATAATTAATTATATTTGAATTTCAAAGAATAGATAATTAATCAAAAATTCAAGTTTATTGTTTAAAATGGTTTTTTAATGCATAAATGTTTGAATCTTGTCCTTTTAATGATCTTATATCATTTGATCCTTCTCCAGTAATTTAATTAAATTTATATATAAATTTAAAATCTAAAATGGGATCATGCAATAACTGTTAATCATGTTAAAAACCTGATGGTAAAGAGCTTACAGTAGATCAATAAGTATAATAATGAATTTTAGTATTAGGCTTACAGAACTAGTTAATAATAAAGTCAAGTATTATATTTATTAGCTTTCATAGAACAGCAAATAAAGAGTATCAAATATGAGTGGTGATCAAGGAAATAAAAAGAAGAAGATTAAGGCTGCAATATATATATAAGCCCATTGGAGAGGATATATTGTTAGAAAGAAAAAATTAAAAAAGTCGATTGGTACTAATGATAATGCAAGTTATCCTCCGATTGCTAATAAATATTTTAGCAGCGACAAGGATTATGCTTAATAACATAGCAATTCAAAAACAAGAGAACATAGGCCTCCTTTTAAGTATAAGAGCGGTGCTATATATGAAGGTGAATGGATTGGAAATTCTAGAGATGGGTAAGGCACATAATTATGGAATGATGGAGCTAAATTTATAGGACAATGGAAAAATAATATGGCTCATGGCAAAGGAAAGTTTTATCATGTAGATGGAGATGTTTTTGAAGGAACCTGGTTAGAAGACAAGGCTTGTGGATTTGGTATATACATCCATGCTAACGGAGCAAAGTATGAAGGGGAATGGCTAAATGATTTACAACATGGATTTGGAGTAGAAACTTGTAATTTATAATTAGATTATGATTATAGGGGCAGATGGTTCTAAGTATGAGGGTTAGTATTATCAGGGAAAGAAACATGCAAAAGGAAAGTATATCTGGAATGACGGAAGTTTCTATGATGGAGATTGGGATAACAATTAGATTAGTGGAAAGGGAGTCTATTAATGGAGTGATGGAAGAAGATATGAAGGAGAGTGGCTCAATAATAATATGCATGGATAAGGACATTATACTTGGCAAGATGGTAGATCTTATAAAGGAGGGTATATAAATGATAAAAAACATGGTTATGGTGTTTATACTTGGGCGGATGGCAGAAAATATGAAGGAGAATGGGTAAGTGGAAAATAGCATGGCAGAGGACAATATGTTTTATTAGATGGATCAATAAAAAAAGGGGAATGGATGGAGGGGAAGAAGATAAAAAATATCTAAAATTGATTTATTTATTAATTTTAAATGTATATAATTATTCTCAAATGTAAAATCAAATTAAAAATAAATAACAATAATCATTAAATTTACTATTAATTGATTAATCTTGCCAAATCAATTGTTTTTTCCATTTTATTTGAAGTAAATTTGCTATCTAAATAATTTCTTAATATAAATAAAGATTATTAATCAAATATACCATAGTTTGTATTCTATTTCATTTAATCAAAGTTAAATTCTTTGGCAAAACTAGATTAATTATTTTTTAATTTATCTGAACCCATCTCTTTTTTTTATATTATTTACTCAATCATACTATAATTACTTTATAAATCATCCATTTTAAATTGAGGAAGAAAATATTTTTTTTAATTTGAAGTAGGACTTCTTGTTCCTTGCATTTAAGGCGAGTGTAATTACAATTAATTCAACTTTATCTCACTTTTACTCTTCTTATTAATAGAATTTGTCTCGGATATGGAAGATTATTAAGAATGTATGCAAGTATCAGGTGATATAATAATTGAATAGTTTTACTATAACTTTTTGGATT
Organism: Paramecium biaurelia; assembly: GCA_000733385.1. Classification (NCBI taxonomy): domain Eukaryota; phylum Ciliophora; class Oligohymenophorea; order Peniculida; family Parameciidae; genus Paramecium; species Paramecium biaurelia. The sequence continues at coordinate 26,760 of JPFL01000364.1, forward strand.
ATTATGTAATTTAGTTTTCTTAATTAGGATTATTGACATCTTTTAAACCAGGTTCATTTTAATCTTAAAAATCAAAGGATAATTTTCGATAATTTTTATAATAATTTTCAATTTCAATACCATATTTTTAATAAAATTAGGTTAAATAAATATCTCTAAGAACTTGTAGGTTAAATATATCCAGTATTATTGGGTTTACCTAATATTTAGTTGATTAGATTTATTAATTTAAGAGATTATCAATTTATTCTTTTAATGTTTATAATTCCCCATAATTAATTAGTTTTTGTTATATATATTGTAATGTTATGATTAAATTTCCCAACTAAGATTCTAACTAGCTTTATATAATATCATTTCTCTAAAATATCTTTTCTGAAAAATAAAGAATTTTATCTACCAATCTAATTCTATCAAATTATACTAATATACTTTCTCAAATAATTATGCAAAACGTAGTTTCTAAAGTGAATAATCAATTAATTGATATGGTTTGATATGCCTAGCTCTTCAAAATCAAATACATTCTCTAAATCATACTACTAAATGAGATTTAGTTCCTTTGATTTGAGATTTTCCATTTCTGAAGAAACATAGTTTGTGCTAATTTAGATAACTGTTTGACATTGATTAACAAATTATTTCATAGATCTAATAAATTTATATAATAAATAATGCTTATTTCAATGAAATATTGATTTATGGATTTTACAAATTGTTGAGGCAACATAGGAACATAATAATTAATATAGTGTATTTGATTGCTATAAGGTAGTGGGCGTGGATTATAAAATTTGTGTTACCTTTTGAGCATTGTTTTTGAGGATAATCAGAATATAATAACTATAGGAAGAAAGATAAAAATCGAAGTTTGTTTTAAGGATAATTTGAATAATATTTAAAATCTATATGGTTATATTTTCTATTTGATAATTAGTTTTGTTAATAATTAAGATAGTATTAATTTGAGTGGGAAAGATATTTGATTGAGCTACTGAGTGGTTGGATTTGAAATGCTTTATTTCTAAGAAAGAAAAATCGAGCAGTTTTCATTTTGGTTATAAAAGATAATATGATTTTTAAAGTTCTATGATTCAAGGTCATTTTTATTAGATTTTGATTAACATCAAATAATTCTTAGAAAACGGTTTATGGTTAATTTTGTTTATCTCTTAAGAGATATTGTATATTCACCCCTTCCTTTTAGTAACATTATAGTATTACTAATTCAAATTAATTGATGATGAGTATAATTTTATTTAATAATAATAATTGAGATCATAATTCAAATTTAGCATATCCTTCTATAGTCTTTAATATTTTGGTTTAAATTAATTCAAAAAATGTATTTTGAATCTATGTTTTTTTGTACTTCCATATATTATTCATGATATCTTCTGTAAATTTTCTTATTTGTCCTTTTTCTTATTCAAATAAATTAGTTTTGATAATTTAAATAAATTCACATTAAATATATATTTACATATTTATTTATAATTCTTTCTAAATACTTTCAATTTATAACTTTTCTTTGGTATTTTTTCTGAATTAAGTTTCATAAAATGAATTCAATAAATTTGTCTCATAGATCAAATCACCATATAATTTAGATTGAGCTTCTTGATAGATTGTAATGTCCATATCTATTCTCCTTAGTGTAGAAGATAATTAAAATTCTTTGTTTTCAAATTCTTAAGTGTAAGAATAATAATATAGCCAAATTAAAACTTCAACACAATTATTTTTATCAATTTCTTTTAGCTTTTCTTAAAATTTCTAAGAGACTTTCTAAATATATTCTAATTTTTGTAGATTAATTAATGGCTAAACATTTTACTTAATAGATTATATCTTCCCTTATTATTCAGACACAAATTATTCTAACTCTTCCAAATTCTTATTTTAAAGAATTTTTTTCAAATTTAATATTTTATAATTTTTTTCATTTACTTTTAATATTTCCTTAATTAATTCATACATTTGTGATAGATCATTACTTTTTTGAGGTGAATTATCTTAAAAATTATAAAACTTTATTTAAATCTAATTAAACCCCAGGCCTGTAAATTAAAGACAATCTAATTGAAAAATCAAAATATTCTGCAATTATAAATTATTGTGATATAATTTTTTATCTTGTAATTTTTTATATTCTTTAATTATCAATGAGATCAATGTTATTATTAAATAATTTATTTGGTCTTATTAATTATTTTATTAATTAGAAGTAATTATATTAAGAAATGATTTTAAGTTGATACAATATATTGGATTAAATATTATGTAAGAAAAATAAGGTCCTTTTAATTCTAATAAAATAATCCTTTATTCTTCTTCTAAATATGGAAATATATTATTAATCCTATCTAAGTTACTCTGAGAACTACATTGTGAACCTACTAGTAAATTCATTTCTTGCTTAATTTTTTAATTTAAAAATAATATTATATAATATAATATAGAAGTTATTTAGTTTTTTTATGAAATTAGATATGATTCTTATTTGATTATTTCATAATTCTATTATCCAATATTTTAATTTGATCAAGTTTTGCATATTATATTTAATACTTATATTCATTTATTTTAAATTTTCCACTTATAAAGATTTATAGATCCTATAAACTTTATGTTCCTATCTTTGTTCTACTTATTTTCATGTTTAATTTATCTTAGAGGTTATTTCATATTAATTATAAATTAAACATGAAAATCCACATTAATTATCCTAAAATTATAAAAATTTAGTTGCCTTAATTTTGGCAAAGATGAAATAACAATTGTAATATATAAATGCATCAATAAACAACAGATAAATCAACATTAAAGGATAATGAGAAATATAAATCTACATTAATAATAATCATTTCAACTAGTTATTCTATTAAGGTGCTGTATTTATTATTGTTTTTAATTATAAGTTGACCAATTCTAAAAATATAGTACTCACAATTTCATCTAAGTTTATTAGATTATTTTCATGTTTCATTAAATAATATGAATATAAATGAAAATAGTCTTTTGCTAATATGGCATATTCAACATCGAAATGTTATTTTAAAGTATCAAGTCCTTTCTTAAGATATAAAACTCTCTCTTTGTAAATTTATGATTGCATTATAATTTCAATAAACATATTCCTATTGATTATCTTAGACTTTTAACTCTAAAGGATACTTGTTTAAGCAGCAAGAAAATATTGTAGCATCTCTTAATCTGAAATTATTTTACCAGACCATCCATGTTGATATATAGCTAATCTTTCATGAGTATATGTAAAAATTTGTTTTATAATAGTTTCCAAGTCTGCAGTTGATTTTTTTAGATTTAAAATCATCAAATAAATAATAATTTTATTATATGGTATAATTTCCTAATTTTCTTTTAGAATACAATTATATATTTACACTCTTAGATACTATTTTATAAATTTGTAAATTTGAGTTTTATCACTATATTTTTTAGAGAAGAATTCATCAAATAAATTATATTTCTAAATTACTTTAATAATAATTAACTCTAATTTTTCCTCAGAGCTATCTTGATTTTTAATAATGTCTTGTAGTTAATTTAATAGCCTTTATGGATTAGGTTAATTTTATATTGGTTTTAGACATTCAATTATTTTAGTAATTTATTTATTAGATTAACTCACGATAAATGAAAAATAGTCAGAAAGCTCTAATTTTTTATATTCTTCTGAAATGCCTAAGTAAAATGAGTTTACTGCCTTATTTAAATTATTGATCTCTAAAGTCTTGATTGGATATCGTTCTAATTATAAAGATTCCATATCTTAATTGATTTTTTTCACCTAATTTTTCTATGCTTTTGTTCGTTTCTAATTAATTTCTACATCAGGTTTTATTGCTATAAGATAATTAAAATAATTTATAATATCTGTTATCTATTTACCATCATTTACGAAAGGCTCAAAATTGAGTATATATACATCAACAATTTTCTTTTTATCAAATTCCAACCAAATTTTTGAAGAATCTAAATTCTATATTGATAAATATTTATGAAATTCTCCTTGTTAAAATGCTATATTTTAATCCTTTAGTATTTGTAAACTTTAATTTATTAGATTCTTAAATTCTTTCTAATCTGAATATATAAAAAGCTCTTCTAAAGACATATGCAAGTTTCTCTATAAATTATAAGTAATGAACTAAAATTCCTAATCATACATAATAAAATTAGAATGAGAAATTTTATGATTCTTTTTAAATACTCTAATATATCTAAAGAAAGCTGATATCCAATCAAAAGTAAATTTTGTATTACACAAATGATAAATTTATGTCTTAATTTAGAATTCTAGCATTTTTTATATATTTATTTAAAATTATTTGCTCTTCAAATTCCTTAAATCAATTTTTTGAACACTTGCTACCAGATGCCATTATAATTATAAGGTTCAATGAGACTATCCTAAATGATAGATTATATCAAATATGAATATTAAACTTTTAAGTTTAAACAAAGAAAACGATATAATGATTTCAAGAGAAGACAAATTGCAATCATGCATTCAAATGTAGATAATAATTTATAGTATAATAGTAATAACAATAGAAATCTGATAATTATAATTAAAGAAATAAATTTTAAAAATTCGTGATTTTTTATTAATAAAATTTAATCTAATTATAGTATAATTCTAATTATAGAGCATATTACCAATAAAATTCTGCTATGATATCATAAAAATTTGTTCTTAATTCTTATTTTCAATATCATAAAAAATGCATATCATATGAGTTTAAGAAGAAACATTTATATAAATATTTCTCTTTTCTTCTTCAATTCAAATTTCTGCGAGAGCCAAACGATTAATTAAGGATAATAATAATTATTAAATTAATAAGAAATATAAAGATAATATTAAAAAAAATTATATACCAAAATTAAATCCAGCATATCTAAATATATGTATAATATTGAAATAGAAATTTTAAAACTCAGCGTTTTTAAAGTAACAAAATTTTACTATTTTTGATAATTTATTATCGATATCTTTTAACAATGAATAATATAGCGTATTATAAGTCGTCACTTTTGAGAAAATAGAACAATGGGTTTGAACGTAGATATGTCTACTTGATTGAGAATTTTCTCATAATAAATAAGGTATAGCTTTTAGTTATGCTTATTAGAGAGAGGATCAAAATTTAATTGATAGGAAGTTTGATTTGACTTCTATGGATTGCCAAATCAAATGGCATTATGAGTACTATACTAAATAATATTTAGGGATAATATACTCAAAGAGATGTTGGTGTATAACACAAAATAAAATTAAAGAATTGCATATTGTGAGAAGCCAGAGATTTTATTAGAATTACAAAACAAACTTGATGGAAAAGCCTACTACAGAAATTTTAAATCATTTTACCAGAAATTAGAGGTAATTAGAACTCATAAAAATATTGAAGTAATCTCTATCATCTATTTTATAGGTTATGATATGTAAAAATTTAATAACAGAAGAGATAGTAATAGCTAAACAAGTAAAGTTTCGAAAAAATAAGCTCTCTGATTCTGATCTTAATGTAATGGTTATCACAAATTTAGTCTTTTCTATTGAGTGAGGCGAAGATTTATATGAAATTATCTTACAATCCACACTAATATCTTTTAGGGGCGAGGCAAATTTTCACTTGTGATCAATCAGTTATATACATTATGCATCTTTGCAAAGGAGGAACACTTTATGAATATCTAATTGAGAATGATTTAAATTTACCAGAGCTGGTAACATAAGAGATAATGAGAAAATTACTTATGGGTCTTAATCATCTTCATAAACTTGGAATTATGCATAGAGATCTAAAATTAGACAACATCATGTTACTGAGAAAAAATGATCCAAACTCAATTCGTATTATGGATTTTGGGTACTCTACATTTATTGATGATGAGAGATTATCTAATTAAAGATGTGGTACTCCTGGATATATAGCTCCAGAAATTTTAAATATGAATTACTACAATGAATTATGTGATATTTATAGTTTAGGATGTGTATTCCATGCTTTATTAACTGGAAGAAAGTTATATCAAACACCTAAGTCCACCAATGCTTCAGAATTATTGATAAAGAATAGAAATAGCATGATTTCATTATCCTAAATTTGTAATCTCAATGCTATGGATTTATTATAATAAATGATATCCATTATTAAGATAAGGCCTAGTGCTGCAGTCTGTTTGTAGCATCCATTTTTCGAAGAAGAACAATTTTAGATAGAAGATCTAAACACGCAGTAATTTATTTTTAATATTATAGATTGAAACAACTAGATTTTCCTTAACTCAGAAACCCATTTAAATCTTGAGTAAAAGATGTGAATACTTTTCTTTGTTTATTATACAGAAATGTGCTATAAACTTATTAAATTCAAATATTATTCATCATATTGTTTAATAATCATTATCATCTCCAATCTCATAATATAAATTAATTAATTTTTCTTTTTTAAGAATTCATTTTCATTTTATTAACTCTCTCTTAATACTTTTAAATATTTAGCACTTTGCATAAATTATTGAATTAAAATAAGAAGATTCTAAAATTAGTCGACACAAAATCAATATTTTTTATATCCATAATCATATAACCTATGTATTTTCTTCTACGAATTTATGTAAGATTTTATGTACATCTAAAATAATTAGTCGATTTTAATTCAGATAATTCAATTAAAATAAAGTCCTTTATAATATATGCTATTCATATTCTTTAAATATTAAACAAAATTAATAAATTCAGTGATTTTACAATTAAATAATGCTATAATTTATTTGAAAATTGGATAATTTCAAATGCTTCTACCTTGTTAAAAAATATATTAAGATTAAAAAATTGATAACTTATATTTTAGTATTTATTAAAATAAGACAATTTGAAAATCTAAAATATTTAAAAATATTAAAAGAGGATACCCAAAATTATTTAGAAAATGATAGAGATAAGAACGCTATAACAAGAATGATTATTTTACAAGTTTTTATAGAGTACTAAAAAGAAATTGTAATTCATAATAAAAATAAAAAGATTTAATTTTTAATTTAATTAATAATTATTTTATATTGTAATTCAAAAGTGAATAAAAGTAAAAATATAATTAGTATAAATTTTTATAGGGATATTACTTAGCAAAGCTTGAAGCTTAATAAATTAATAAATATTGAATAATTAAATGTAGAGACCTAAATTTAATAATTAAATATAAGTAATAAACAGAATAAATTAAATTCAATATGATTGAATATTTTTTGGAATTTCAAAGGGCTCTTTTTCTAAAGAAGAACAATTTACTTATTATGAATATCGACTACACCTTTGAATTTGTTAATCGTGTTCTTAAATAGTTTTGCTTTCAAGCTTAATACGTATGATGAAATAAATTAAAGGTTCGCTATTCACAAATTCTTTTATACTAAAAATGTCATTTAGATATATTTCTAATTAATTTTATCTTTCTTGAATCTAATCTGGATTATCAAATGTTTATCCAATGAGTTTTCTTTTAGGAAAAGGAGGAAGTTAATTTTTGAATTGCTTATTTTCTAATAAAGAATGGTAATCTTTAAGTTTGCTGTAACGAGTATTAAATAAATATTTAACATTCTTTTTTGAGTCATTTAAAGTAACAAAAAATTCAACATAGTCTTGTTGCTTTACATATTCTTCAAATTTAAAATAGTATCTTTATTTATATCCGTTTGTTTTTTTGGATTAACTTTTTGTTGGAGAAGAGCTTACATCGTGTCGTTATAAATATTGTTGTTTTAATTCTTACATCTATGACCAACAAACATCTTTAGTATATTAATGGCTTATGCTTATTTGATTAATTGACTCTTCTAATTGTTCATCTAGAGGTTAAAGGTCTCTAACAAACGAAAATGTCCATAGCATAGAAATATTCAAGATGATTTCCAAGTATTACTACAACTCTAATCCCTAAAGAATTCTTTTTAATTATTACTCTTGTTACAATATCAGGCTCAGAATGCTTAGTTCTTCCGAATAATTTTTTTTTTGGGAATTTAGGTAGATTCAATTTTAGTTTGAATTCATGATTCTTTTCTATAAGTTGATCATTTAAAGCTCGCAAATCTGAGTATCTTTTATAAATCACCTTAGAATTGTGCAATCCATTGATAGTGATTTTATAAAAAATTACATCATTTCTTGTTTCAAAACCAGTGATGGTTACTAAATACTTCATCATTTTAACAATAAGGATTGTATTTTATATCAATAAAAAATAATTATTTGTATATAATTACTTATAAATTAAATAAGGTCTAAAGAACTAATAAAAAATTGAAAGAATCCTTTTAGTTCATATGTTACTCAATTTTAAAAAAAAATAATAGGACTGGTTACTTACAAAAAGAATTTAATTTTCATAAGAATTAATATAGAATAATAATATTTCATTTTTTATTGACTTAATAGTATTGGAGAGATATTCTGTTAACAAGAAATCTAAAAATATAGGGTATTTTCATAACAAATATTATTAAGCAATAGTGAGATTAAATTCAAAACAACAACATTATCAAAGATCAATTATTTTAATATATAAAACCTCAATACTTTTTTTTATGATGATGTTTCTTTTTCTTTTTATTTCTGCTTCTACTTCTAGAACTTGAACTGGAGCTGGAACTTGAACTCGAACTTGAACTCGAATGTAAACGAGCCAATTTCATTTCTTCTTATTTCTTTTTAAACTCTTAAATTTTATAAAAAGTGGTTTCATTCAGAGTAGGTCTTCCCATTTGCATTATAAAATCAGAATTTTAATTGACTTAACATTAAACCTTTTATATTTCTAGACTACAAGGCAATTTTAAGTCGATTACTGATTATTCACTATGCATAATTATACAATATTTCTAATCACTATTTAATTTGTTTATATATAAATAATTACCTAATTTAATGAAATAATACACCTCCTAATGCATTCATGTGAGCATAGACTTAAGATAGGTTTACTTTGCCATTTAAGATTATCTAATATGGTTTCAATACTTCATTAAAAGGATCATTTCGTTTCTTCTTTTATATGCATAATAAAGAGATATTCTTTAATATTAATGGCTACTTCTTAAGAATCTATTAACAAGGTATCCTTTCCACTTACAATTCCAAATATTCATATATGATGTCTCCACCTTTTTCAGATCTAAAGATTCCCTCAGGTTTAACAACTAAGTCATAGGTCTACTTAATCTCGGATATACATTCTTCAATAGTAAATTCTTTAGGAATTCCAAAGATATATAATTATTCCTTCGATATATTATCTAAATTGGTTATATTGATACAATTATATGTTGGGATGTATTATTATGGTTTCTCTTTTTCACGGGACAATTCTTTCTATTGGGACTTACGAAAATCACTCTATTATTCTTTCATCATATGTCCTTATTCTTTCAGCATTTCAGTATAGACTTTAGATAGGATTGGAGTAAGTTTATCTTTTGTTTTTACGGAGACCTTTCCCTAATAAACTTTGAGTGCATCATCATCATATTTGAATCCGACAGCTACATCAATAGTTTATGTTTCCTTATTAATTGAACTAATTTGTAACAAATCGCATGGACCCTCTTTTAGAAAGAGAGATTCTTACAGCCTTTTATATGCGTCCTTGTAAATAAAACAAAAATTCATCTTCTCTTAATCCTCCAATGTACAAATCTTTGAAGTAGAAATGTATCCGAATTTCAGACTATCTTTCTTCCTTATACTTGTCACATTGGTTAATGAAGATCTTTTTCTCTGGAGAAGAAGATGAAGACGAGGATGATGACGAAGAGGAGCTATTCTTTCTTCTCTTTGACATTAATTTTAAATAAATTATATAAAATTTTAATTATTTTAACTAATAAATAATTTAATTAAGAAATCCTTTGTGTTATTTATGAATTATTTAAAATTGTATTCTGAAAACATAAAACTTAACATAGAATTCAATCTCAATAAATTAATTAGATTGAATAATAATTTTTGTAATTCTATTCATTTTATTTTATATAATCTGGTTATATAATAAATTCATAGATTAATAATGGATAAAATAAGGATAAAAAAATATAAATGATAATTTAAAATTAATAGTAAATAATATATATATATTAATTTGAAAACAATATAAATATTTTATAAAGAGAATAAATTATTTTATATTAAAGTAATTTTGATAAGATTTATAGATGTTTCTCATAAATATATAAAATGATAGAATTAGTTATTAAATCATTATAAAGAGAATATAAGTATTAAATAAGCAAAATGAATTATTATAAATAAGAATGTCTAATATCTATAATGAAAAAGGTAGGATATAATCCCATTATTAGAATGATAATAATAACAATAATTAATTTATTTAATTTTAATGAGTTCTTCATCTAGTTCCTCATCATCAATGTCTTCATCAAGATCATCTTCATCAAGTTCATCATCATCAAGATACTCTCATAAGAAGAAACAACAAAGAAGAAAAAACAAATAGAAAGAAGATTAAGATGCTGGGCATTTTGAATATCAAATTGGCATGAAAATAAAAGCAGGATAATTTGTGATAACACGATTTTTAGGAGATGGTACCTTTGGTCGTGTTTTAGAAGTTAAAACTTGTAATGCTACTTGTAATAATTATTATGCCATGAAAGTAATATTATTTGGATTTATAAGTGCATAAGAGCTGTCGAAAGGTACATTGAATCGGCAAAAATAGAAACCAAAATATTATGGTATATTTAGGAAAAGGATAAAAATGGTGCATTTAATATTGTAAGACTGTTTACATCATTTGAAAGATATGACAATTATTTCATGGTTTTTGAAAGAGTAATTCTAAAATAATCATTAAGTTAGGGAAATCATTATATGATCTAATAAAGTAGAATAATTACATTGGTTTCCCCATTAAATATGTATAATCATTTGCCAAATAAATTATCATCTCTATTGCTTTCCTTCATCAAAATTAATTAACTCATACAGACCTTAAACCTGAAAATATCTTAACTACCAATTGTGAATATAAATTAATTCCTTTCAAAGGAAAACAGTATGAATTTATATTCCATTAAATTTAGAATTTGGGTTCCTGAAAGAGAAATTCTTAAAATTATAGATTTTGGAGGTGCTACCTTTGATTATGAATATCATAGTACAGTCATTAACACAAGATAATATCGTGCTCCTGAAGTCATTATGGGTTATCCTAAATGGAATGAGAATAGTGATATTTGGTGTATAGCATGTGTTTTACTTGAATTATATACAGGTATCAATTAATATTAATTATTTTTAGGTGAATTGTATTTCTAAAACAAAGATGATTTAGAACATATAGCCATGATAGAAAAAGCTATTGGACCTATGAATTACCGTCATTTTAAGAATTCCAAATATAAAACATTCTTCAATTATGATTAAAAGTACACTTATTGAAATTAGAGGTACTTTGATTAACATCGATCCTATTTTAAATGGAATTCGGTGGCACCAAGTGATTCTGCTATAGAAAGAGTTAAAAAATTGAAAACTTTTGAAGAATTAATACCATCAAATCATGCCCCTTTTATTGATCTGATTAGAAAGATGCTCCGAATAGATCCTGAAGAACGAATGCCATTAAGAAAACTAATTCATCATCCATTTTTTCAATAGGTATTCTAAGATTGATTATTATCTAAATAAATTGTTCATCTTATATTTATCAATATATTTTATAACACTAAAACATACTAAAGTATTTAAATAAATTTAATAAAAATTGAACTAGAATATTTTGATTAGATCTTTGAAAATATATTTATTTATGCCCAATTTATAAATATCATTAAAATAAATCTATAGATTATCTAACATTTACATAGTTGCAAAGAAAATAAAAATTATCAAGTTAAGAAATACATATGTAGATTTACTAATGTAATATATCTTAATTATTCCTAAAAGGATAGAAGAAAAAAAAACTGTTATGCCTTAAAAGTAAGTCATAATAAATCAGATGAATAAAGTATTCCTACCATGAAATGAAGATTATAGTTTTCAATTGAAATAGTATTTCAAAAAAAGGTAATTTATAAGCTAGACCTAATTTCAGAAATTTAATTTTAGAATTTCAATGAAGAGATCCTGAAAAGAGTCCTCTATTAAAAAGAATTAATTAAATTAATGATTCTGATTATAATTTATATAAACAAAATTATGTTGTAAAATAAAAAAAGTAAACTCCTTCTACAATTTTAGTAATACTTTAATAAAGATTAAATTCTGTTGTAATTTAGAGCAAAATAATATTAGAAATGAGAAAATAGAAAATTAAGTGAATAATTATTTTCTAACTATGAAATTAGTTTCTTTCATTATTTTAATTAAAAAAATTCAAAGCCAAGTTTCTTACATTTGAGTATTGATTTGCTGCCACACTTATAATAATGTCTACATCATTTTATTAAAATGCTTATTGTATTGATCAGTAAATGTTTCATATTCATTTTTAAAGTTTTCTACAAATTTACTCATGTTTTTTTAATGATCATTTAATTATGTCTAAATCAATGCTTATTATTCAGGCTTTTAAATTAATAATAAATATACAGTGTATTTGGCACTAGTTAAGGCAGCTGCATGATCAGTTATCGATTATTGTAAATCAGCCCTATATTTCACTATATTCAAAACTACTTCCATGTCTAATAAGTATTACTAGCCTAATTTTCAATATATTATTACATCAATTGTGTAGATTATTGGCATAACATTAGCAAAGGAGTCTCTTAATGCTATTGATATAGTTTCACACTTTGTATCCATATGTTCTCTATATCCTATATCATTCTAAATTTCATCAAATAAAGTAGATAATTTCATAAATTATTTGCTCTATTCAAATTTACTTAGAAATGTTTTTTCTAATTAATCCTTAATATTCTTGATTTTAACTTTCTATATATTAATTTCTTAGACAGCAATTTAACAATATTTTTCCATTTCATTATCATTGTTTTATGGATCTTATAATTAATAATTAATTAAAAATACTAAAGAATATATTTCCAATTTTTCCAAATGCATTTACAACCATATTTTTACTGACATTAATGAATAGTTTCTATTATTTTTATACTTAATAGTTCTACATAAGTTTTTTAAAGTCTTAATCTTATAATGTCATAAATTTTTCTATAATTTCACAATCCTTTAATTAAATATGACTTAGAGTTTTTCTTAAAAATTCTTCAAGTCCTTTTTATCTCTATGATCTAATAGAATTAGTATAGCTTGTTATGTTGAATTTAGCTAGCATATTCTTTTAAGGAATGGATGGTATAATGATACCTGGAAAGTTTTCAAGAAGCTCTTCAAAAAGCCATTCAAAATCAGAATATTATCTTGTAACAAGTGCTTTATCATTTTCATCAATATAACTTTCAATTTCATAAAAAACAGTCTCATATTTTAACAACTACTGATTGATTTCAACATTTTTAAAACAAAATTTTCTTTCCATAGCTTTGTTTATCTTTTTAGATAATGAAGGTAACTAATTAAAATTTAAACAGCATACTTAGACAGGCTGAATCTTAGGTTTAACAATTTATGTACTTTCGTATGGCTTAGTATCTATTGAAACTGAGTCCTACTCTTTAGGTGGAATAACAAATTCATCCAGTCCTGAATGGTAAATATTTTGTTAACTGTATTAAGTCTCATTTTTTTCCATTTAGAATTCATCACTTGAATCTAATACTTCAACATCATCAATTTTTTTAACAGTTTGAAGTTGATTAAGAAACTTTTAATAATCACATTGTGGTTATTCCTCGTCTGACATCCTATAAATTAAATTAATAAAAGTATAAATAACAAAATGAATATATGAATATATGAAATACATTGTTAATCTACAATTTTTTTAACAGAATTACTATATTATATTAATAATCAACTACTCAAATGATTCAATCAAGATGGTTCAATTTTTTAATTATTTCTATATAATATTTATTATAACTCAATATTGTTACAAATATAAAAATATCCATCAATATATATATCCCATATTATTATATTAAAGATATAATATTGAATTTAGTGAATTTGCTTGCTTCAAGTAGTTGGATGTAAATGTTATTAGTATTTTATGATTAAATTCTTTTTTAATATTCATATTTAATTTCTAGTTTTTTAAAGTGATACCTAATAAATTTTATATAAATTAATAGAAACTTATGTTAATATAAGAAGATAGGATAATATAAAAATATATTATACTATCAAATAAATAATAAATTTATCACATTTATATTATACTGAAATATGATTTAAATATATGATTTCATAATTTTTAATAAATAAAAGAAACAATAAGCATGAATGTTTAATTAGTTTCAATCTAATCCAAAAAATAGTACCTTTCTCCATACAAAAATTTGAATATATCAATTATATATTTTTTTTGCTAAATATTATATTTATAATAGATTCTATTCCTTTAACGTTAGAATGAAAATTATAAATATTTAATTTGCAACATTAAACCTAAAGAATTATAAGTCTATAGTTATTATTATAACATTCACAAATACAGAATCATCAAATGATTAAAATAATAATTTATCCAAAAATCTAAGTTAAATTTATTTATTTTGGAGTTATTTAACCATTTATAACTATTTTACAATAATATTTAAATTAGTTTAGAAAGCTTGTAATTTAATTTAATTACAAGCTTTATAACATTTAATAATAAAATAATAATTTGTATATTATTGTCAATCATCCAATTATGTAAGGAGTGCAACTCCTCTTTTTACCCAAAATCTCTCAGGTTTAGATGTATATAATCTGACATACATCACAAAGTTAGTAGAGTGACCAGTTGTTGAGAGCACTCCTCTTCTAGCACTGGTTTTGTAGAGTGGACAATTATAAGTAGGTGGAGGATTAATTTTAGAAATATGCATAGGGCATAATTGAATTGTTGGACATTTGGTGAATAAAACCTATTTTTAATATTTAATAATACTTTTGGATCTGATTCGTCTAGTTCCATAGTATTGAAATTCCATTTAGCACCTTCTAAGTACAAACCCCAAACATAAGCTCCATCATCTGGTCTGGATTCAATATGTTCATCAATTGATTAATCCAAAATCTAAAAAATATTATAATAGGATTACCTTATATTCAAATTTAATTTCGTCAATAGGAATTACATATTTTCTAGCAAAGTTTTATAAGACACCTGTAAGATAACTTTAAGTGAAGAAAAATCCAGATAACCAATAATTATAAGGAATTCCATTATCCAACCATTTCTAGAAGAATGACAATCTGGTTTTCAAGTCAATTACATAACTTCCTAATGGTTTTAAGGAAGGATAAGACTTTTCCATCCAGAGATCAGGTACTTTGCCATCAAATAATTGTCTGCTAGCTCTTTCTAGTTATGGACTCATTAAGATCTTACCCATAAGAGCAAGTTTTAGATCATCCATACTTTTTCTTATAATATTTATTAATTTATTAAATCTAGTTAATTCTTATGTAAGCACTGTATTCATGGATTCTTTAGGGTTGAATGGATATTTTTCAGTAGCTTGTTCATAATTAAATTCTTCAGGAAAATCAGTCATTATTGTTTTAACTAATTATTCAAGTACTTATTCAAATGATTGTCCACTAGAACTACCACCTTAAGCAGAACATAATAATAAAGAATCTAAAATAAGATTTGTTTCATTCATATCTTTTGTGATATCTGCATTTGGATGAAAACCAAATATTTGAGGTGGAGTCAATAATGGAAGTTATTTGATATGATCCAAATATTCCTCTCTTGTTTCATAGTGAGGAGCATTGTATTCTTCATAACCAAAATTATATTTCTAACTTTCATCTATTACTTCTGGACAATAATAATCTTCTAGTAAAATTTTAATAAGATTTCTGTCTTTATCATCTGTCACTCTTCCACCATAATTACATTCTGCAGTTAAATATCTCAAAGCCTCAAAAGGTACTTGATCATTTTCATCTAAGAACATTCTTAGTTATCTTACACATATACGTAAATCTGATTCATTGAATTCATAAGCAATATTCCATCCAAGAGGTCCATACTTTCTACGTTCTTGAATAACTGCATGGAAGAAACATAAACCATATAATAGTCTTTTAAACCATTCAGGTTTGTTACAACCAGTAAAGAATTCATCATTTGAAATTGGATCTGTCAAATAAGATCCTTATAAATTAGCCTTTAATCCTTTTGGAGGTTCATTAGTCATCTTAATACCAGCTTATAATATAGCAGTTGGGAATTGTGGACTTGGATAACTTGTTAACCATATTCTAAATTCAGGATGAGTTTGCTTAGGATCAGGTGATAATTCTTCACAGATCTTCTCTAAAGTATTCATCCAAGATACTGCCAAATGACAATTTTACAATACTACCCAACTTCCATTGATCACTCCTTCTGATATCAATTTTTATGCTAATGGTCCTTAACCTTAACCTAATGAAATTTGAGCAAAAGATTTGTTCTTTGTATTTGCAAATACACTTAATGAAGCAAATGGATCAGATCCTGGAGATAAAACAAAAATAAGTGGAGTTACTGAAGAACTATCTTCATAGATTTCACCCAAGTTAAAAGCTGGTGGGAATATGAATTCTTCTCCTAAGTATCCATGAACAAATATTTAAATAGCAGGAATCAATTTATCTGGTCTGATACATCTTAATACACATAATTTTATTAATGGATTTGTATATTTAACTTTTAATTCTCCTGGTAAATCTTCAGATTGTGGTTATAATGAATCATATATTCTTTTAAATCCTTACAAGTATTCATCCTTATAGAAATATTCATGAAATCCTAAAGTTGTTGGTAACAGACTCAATCTAGTTATTTCACCCCAATTCTTTGGCAATACCCAATCTGTTTTAGGTGGATCAGGCATCTTATCTTATAATGATAAACCTCCTGTCATTAAAAATCTGAAAGCTTCTTAATCTAATTGTTTACGGAATTCCATCACTCTTGTAGCTAGAAGGAAGGAGAATAACAATTTATCCTTTTCAAATAATGATCGACAAATATTTCTATATAATG
>JPFL01000365.1:5039-58292 GCA_000733385.1 Paramecium biaurelia
GATAATTAATTAAGTAAAAATTCAGTATAAAAAAACAAAACATACATGTAAAATAATCTAAACGAATGTCTAAATATTATCAAAATTAATAAGCCAACAACAATCAAAGGTATTGGTAAATCAAATCAAAAGGAAATATGTGAAAAAGATCTAAACTAGTAATTACAAAGAAAAACCTATGAATTGTTGTTGATTTTTTATACAAATATTCTTAACTATTGATATTTATGTTAGAAATAGATTAGGGTATTTTACTTGAAAAAGATTGTTTGAACCATTTCTATATAATATGGCAATAGGAAGAACAATAGCAAGAACAATTGGGCAATCACAGAAGGGCTCCAAGTTGACTTAGAGAATTGAAGCCTTCCTGCCAAGGTAGTAGTGGCTTTTTTTATCTGAAGAAAAATTTATTTATTATTTTTTCTTCATAAAAATCAAGAAATTTTTTCTGCTTCTGCATCTCATATGAAGTAGATTCATCTACTAATTTTCAAGAATTTTTTTTCTCATTTCAAAGGTGTTCCTAACTCAGTTATAACTACAAACCCAACCCCTTTATATATAAATAATTTTGAATAAATAATAATATAAATTGAGAAATTTGATATCATTATTGTAGTTATATCTAAGGTAACACCCTTATAATAAAATTTTGTTTTAATTCATAGTAGTTTATTGTATACGATCTGGCAAACCATATTAATGAGGTTTTCTTCTTAAACTTAATGTCCTTCCTTCACATGTTCTTTTTCCAAATATTAATATTTTTTATTCTATAAGCATTTCAACACTTTAAATAACATGAGTATGATTTGATCTTTGTTATGCAATATTGGACCTTAAATTTGCATAACTTTTCTTATAACCTTTTCTTAATTGTTCTAAACAACTTCTTGTTCTTTTTCTTTTTGTTTTTTTTCTTCTTGGCTATTCATCATACTCTTAATTGTCATCTTACTATTATTCTTTCTTTTTCAAATTATAAAAGTTTATCATAGACAACAATAAATGCTTATTTAATGTCTGTCAAATCTGTAATTTCAGTAAAATTCTTAGGTAATTCTACTGGATCAATAACAACCTCAATATCATCATTATTAAAAGGTTCAAGAAACTCTTACAATTATTTGTTATTTAAATTTACTAATAGTATTACTACTATCAAAATATAATGTATTTTTAATCAAATTTATGATTGCCTTCAATAGTATTGGTAATAACTTCAGTATTTTATGATTTACTAGTGGCAAATTATTTTTCAAGAGTGTTAAGGGTCAGAGTAATATTGTAATTTCTATTTATTTTATTATTCAATATCTCTGGCTGATTTTTGTGAATCAACAAAAATAGGAGGAGAAATATGGGATATTAAAATTTATGGGAATACAAACTTTCTCTAACAAATAGTTTAAATTACATACATTATAAGAAGTAGTATTAAATTTAAGACCAGATAAAATACACTTATTATTTTCTAAATCCATTTTTAATTCCCTTTAACATCTACTTCCAACCGTTGAAAAGATTTCATGGGACTTACGGTTGGTTTTACAATTTGAATTTTGGCCAAAGTATAATGATGCTTAATACATAAATCTTGCTGGGTGGAGCAAGTTTCTCATCAGTGGTTGGGTCTGTTATCTGTATCTTTCGATATTAATTTCACATCGGATTAGCATGGTATCCATTCCCTTTATTTATCCTAATGAGCTCTATCAGATTTCTGATTTTCTTTCATTAAAATTACATAAAATTAATGTGTTTCAAGTAGAGCAAATAAATAGTAGTTTTGCTAATAATAAATATAGACTATCTAGATTTTATTATAAATAAATTCTTAATCTGATTTAACTAGAACTAATAGATTGAAACAATTTATAATCAATAAATTAGAATTTGTACTAAAAAATTGATTTATCACAATTATTGGCTCACTCAAAATTAGTAACCATTTTTATTGTAATTGATTATATATATAAATAAAGAACAATATTACTTTTAAGAATAACACAAATTGCTTCACATCTTAAATTTAGGTTAGATAGATATATGTCTCAATAATTGAATTTATCTCTCAAACTTAATAAGAAAATATTACTCAAGGTTAGGATTCACTTGAGGAAAGAACTCAGTTAATCCAAGAAGTTCTATAATTTTGTACTATTATTTTTTGTGAATCATAACTTATCAAGATTTAAAATTGAATATAAAAGCATATAAAAGCATATGAAACGTTTATTCATTTAGTACAACCCATAGATAACTAGCAACTTAGAGTAGGATTCAGTATTAGTAAAATTTTTGTATATTGTAGTAGCACCTATATAATTCTATCAATTGTATATATTATTTGATTTAATTAAATAAAATGCATAAAAACATAATTTAATGAAGATTTGAATTCTAGTAAATTATAAATCATTGATTTAAACTTATAATTCAACTTAGA
Organism: Paramecium biaurelia; assembly: GCA_000733385.1. Taxonomy (NCBI): domain Eukaryota; phylum Ciliophora; class Oligohymenophorea; order Peniculida; family Parameciidae; genus Paramecium; species Paramecium biaurelia. Next base: position 7,492 of record JPFL01000365.1, read on the forward strand.
ATTTCGTTTTAACACTTTATAAATATCATGCCCTTAGAAATAAGAAATTTTAGTTTATTAAATTCAATCCATCATTTATAATTTACAAATAAAATACATACTTGTTACGCAATTGTAAAAAATATTTGATTTTAAAAAAATGCTTTTATTTTTTACAAATTACAAAAATAAATTCAAATTAATTAAATGATCTTTAATAAAAAAGGCAATAATAAATTATTGTTTAAATTTATTAAAAATCAATGTTCATAGAATCATTTGATCGCTCTACTCCAAGAACGATTGGAAAAAATGAAATTACTATTAGAATTAATTTCAGAACCAGAATGTGATTAAAAAGTCAATTATAAAATTGAAGTAGAATATTTTGATAATACACAAAAATGTATTGTAAAACTAAAAAAAACAGTTTCTGATGATGAGGTAATAATAGATCTTACATTTTATTATATTAATAATTATTATATTTATACATTTGCAGTAATTTCATTTTATTAGGTAATAAATAAATGAATATCAAAAAAAAATTCAATTACAAAACCTTTCAAATGTTCTAATTGTACTCACACTTACTTCTCAAAGCAGCCTTAAAATATCATCTAAAATTGAAGCATTTTTAAGAACAAACACCAATAACTTACCTCTAGATTAATAAAGATGATTAATTGAAAAATTAACCTGAATATGAAATTAATTTTGTTATTATATTTCTCTAATATGCTTTAATTAATTGAGAATAAAATTAATCATAATTATAATTTATTATATTTTGACAAACACTATCTATTTAAGGATGATAATAGGTATGATAATAACATGAATAGAATTAGAGATAGTTTTTATTCATTTTAACAACTTTAATACTATCGTTCTTTATATTGAATTCTACAGAATTAAAAGTTTACCAATATAAAATCGAAAGAAATATTTAATCAGAAATAAATAGAAATCGATTTTATAGTTATCTTCTCTATAAAATTGTAATTGTTTTAATAATATTTATTAATATATATCTTATTGTAATCTTGATATAAAAAAGAATAGGAATATAGAAATTAGAAAATACTAAACTAATAGAAAATGAGATGTCTAAATTTTTGAATTGAATATTATGTTATTGAAAATAAATAATTGAATATATTTATGTTCTTTCTATTTTGTTTATTAAGTTTGTTTTATATAATTTATATGGTATTATTAATGTACATATAGGGTAAACTTAATGATTTTACCTTGATATTAAAAAATTTAGACTAAAAAATTCCAAACTTAGTGTTACATTAATCAAAAAATTAATGATTTTTTTTTATTAAAATAGGATTGTTGAATATTGTAATGTTAAAAATGGATAATAAGGAGAATGAAAAGTAGGCTATATTAAAGGAATTAAATAAGATTCCCAAATGAATGGTAAGAAAGTAATATTTCCAATAATGGATGATAATAGTTCAATTTTGATAGATATTTCCATAGAGTAATCAAATTGGACAGATGAGAGAAGGGAATGTAATTAAAAAATTTTCTCCGATTCCTTTTAATTAATAAATTAAAATTACAACTTTCATAAATGCCTAACATATAATTAGTAATTTGTTGCTACTATCAGACAAACGCTACATTTTCAAAAAGCTATTAATATTCAACCTTTTATACTCAAGAATAATCAGATCGAATTAGTTTCAAGTTGACTGCTTTTTATTATAGAGGAGTATAAAATGGGTTTATTAAAACCAATAGACATAGCAAAACAAAGATAAGTTAAGGATGAAATACAAAAGAAAGGAATAAGCCTCAAAAAATTAGTTTATTGTCTATGGTAGAAAAATAATAATATTAAAAAGAAGAAAAAGACTTAAAATAAGATTTAAAACTATAAAGTTAGAAATATGAATTTGAAAATTATTGAGATCCAACTTTCTACCTTTAATAAAATAATAACAGCCATAAAGCAAAAAATTATAGGATATGGATATAGTGTAGGATTCAGTTAAACAACCAGAGATGATTCAAAATGCGAATAATTAAAAAGGAAATTTAAAATTAACAAAGTATTGAAATGAGAAGATAATAAATAATTAATAAATATTAATAATAATAACTCAGTAAGTTGAAGGACTATAATAATAAGAAAAGTAGTAAAATAAAATTATACTTCCAGATTAAATCATTTAAGATTAAGGATAAATAAACTGATTTAGAAATGATAAGATTCAATAATTATTTAAGTTTTTAATTCAGAATTGGCCAGCTGTGCTACTTTAATCAATTAAATTGCCTTATGTTTAATCATTATTTGCTAATTTTGAGTTAAGTAATATCAAGAATATTAGCAAAATGATTTTGGTTATTTTTGATTGAAGGCAAAATAGAGAGCTGATATTAAAAGTAATCTGAAGGAGTTCGTGAAAAAGATAGTTTTAAAATAATAATTGAGTATAGATAAGAGAAGATGATCAAGATGAATTAAACAACATCAATCAAACATTATAAAAGAAAGATAGTCAATGTACTCAATAATAGCAATATTAATATCGAAAGATCTATAAATAATATCTTTAATTAGTTGAATTTAGTAGACTTTTCATAAATAGATGTTTATATTGGGGTTCTGATATCTATCGTTATGATTACCATATATTCTAGAATGATATTGATCATATCTATTAGAACAACGGTTCAGAATGGAGAATATTAAATTAAATTAAAGTCAAGTCTAATTATTATTTAAGACTTTAAATGTATGTGGCGTAAAAGAAAGAGAATTGTAAACCAATATCTAAAATTTAATGGCATGTGAGTTGTTTAATGATTAGGACACAAAAGAATTAATTACCATTAAAAATGTTGAGTAATCTTAAATATAGGCTGGTAATAGAAGTCCAAAACAATTAATAGTTAAAATATTATAAGCATTAATTATAGATTAGTAAAAATGTAGAATGGAAATCAATATCATAAAAGACTTAAAGGAATTTAGTAAAGTTTACACATATATAAAAATAAATTATAGGGATTAAAAGAACCAGAAAAAATTTATTTTATGATAGTCAATTATTTTATGATGGAATCTAAAGAACATATCCAACCTAATGGTGTTAAATTTAATACAAAATTCAAGTTTAGGATTAGAAGTTAAAGAAGCATTGATGAATTTTGTGAATAAAGTAGACAAAGATAACTAATAATATGATGTTGTTTTATGGCTAGATCATTATTATTAGCAGTTTAAGAATATGAACTCTCAAGTTCTCCTTAAGATATAAAGTAAAATTTGATAATTAGATTATTTTATTGAAAACTGATAATCATTAAATAATCAATTAAATTATTGAATTGAATTTAAGTATTAAGATATAATTCTATTATTATTATTATACAATCTATATTTAAAACTATCAAATAAAATCTATAATCAAATTAATTAAATTTATATTATTTACAAAAGGAAACATATTCTATAGAAAATGATTAAAACTTGTTTTTGAAAAATCCTATTTTTAATTTAAACTATAAAGAAAAATCATTAACTAGGCTAATGTGAGAAAACAGATTATCAATAATATATCAAATTTTCAGAACTAAATCTCACTCATAGGTAATTGAAGTATATTTATTTCATTAATGATATATTTTTTCCAGGAATTTATACATAATTTACTAATGTAATAACATTTTTAAATAAATCTAAATTTAATTGAATTCTTTAAAACTAATTATTTGTTATTAAAAAAATAAATCTCTAATTGAACATTATTTTAGATAAAAATTTGTATATAGAATTCCAATTAATTTCGATTGTATTATTCATAAACTTAATTTATTAAAAAAATGAAATTCAAAGATTTTTTAAAGTAAAATAAAAGAGACATTATTAAAGGTGAAGATCAAAGCTGCTAAAGATGTAATAAATAAATTTGCTCTTTTTGGCATTCCAGCTTCAGTCAAATAAACATTTATTTAGAAAAACTTTAACTCTACCTATGGTTTAAGCCTGATTAAGAAGATGAAATACAAGTTGCTTAAATTAAATAAGCTATAGGTATAATCACAAATATTCCTTAAGTAGCTATGACATTTGAATCAGTGAATTTATAGTAGACAAATAAATATAAAGTTTTATAGCTAATTGTTTCTTAAAAAAATTTTTTGCTGATGGAGGAGTGAATTCTTACAATGAGGCTTTACAGGGCGATTCAGCTACTAGAAAATAAGCTAATTATCATTTTGTTAAGCAGATCTTAATTAAGGAATTAATAACAAATTTATCCCTTTGTTTTTTCCAAAGGTGAAAGAAATTTTATAAAAATGAAAAAAAAATCTCCAAAACTTTTAGGCCGGGGAAATTTTTTTTCAGCCTCCCTCATCTCAATTATGTAGATTCTTCTAGTAATTTCAAATATTTTCTCTCTCCTACAAAGTTAGAACTATCCCCGAAAGCCAACCTAAACCTTGATGATCATAACTATTTGTTAAATCTCCAAATTCAAGCAATATGAATTATTGAAATCACATACTTATAGATTGATTTTTGAATAAATATTTTAAAAACATATTACGAAATTTATATTTATGAAAAATCATTCACTATTTAAATTAAAATCAAATTTTTTTTTCTAATTTTGATCGAATATTAATGAAATGAGTATTTTTTTTAATATTACTAAAGGATTTAATATTTGACCTGAAATAAAATAACATATTTACTTGTGGTTTAAATTCTATTATTGATATTTAACTGCCAATTTTAATTTAATAAAATTTTATCTAATTTTATTTTCTTTCTATCTTAAAAGAGTGAGTTGATTTTTAAAATATTTTATACTTTTTGAATTTGGTCGATAACATTGTATGAAAGCAATTAAGAATTCTAAAATATTTGGTTTAAATCGTTTATAATAAGCTTATAGAATGACACTAACAAAAGGATAACTCATTGTTAAGCAGATCAATATTATTATCATTTGAAGGATGGATGAAATTGAATAATTATCTAATTAATCATTTGTGTATTTTATAGCTGCTAAAAATATTGCACAAGAACAGAGCTAACTGCTTTATAGATCCAATGAATTAAAACTTTTGAGGAGATAAGGCTTTAATTTTTCTGTAAAAAATTAATAAATCTATAAGCAAAATCCTAATAATGAAGCTTTCAATAAAATTTGAGTTTCAAAATTTATTAGAATCATAATTATGATTGTTTTCTTCCATAGTCTTATCCATTCCCAAAAATATTTCTTTTAAGTATATTCATTATATAGATAGCCAAAATGTCTTTTATACTTTAAACAGTTAAGCTATTTCTTCTTCTTATAAAGGAAAATAAATAATGATAAAGGTAATATTAATCCAATTAATGTCAATCCAGGCAATATAAATTTATACATCCATTTATAATGATTATTTGAACCATAGAGTAATGATACGTCTCCTTATATATAACTGACTTAAGAAATTTTCCTAATTGCCAAAATAGAAAAGAATCTAATCTTAAGTTATAATTTTTTACTAAGTAATAAAAGAGGCGTAATTTTAAATATATAAATTTAAAACAGTAATGGAAATAATTCTACTTCGATGTCTATAAGATGTTAAAAATTCTAATAGTTAAGATCCAGATTAGATTATTATTATTTGACATATGAGCAAAGCAAGGGTAAGTATAATTCTACTGTAAATCAGTTCAATTCCTTCTAAATCTGACAAGGAGCAATCAAAAAAATTAGCCATAAAATAGGAAGTGTCAGTAGATTATTTAAGAAAACTAAAGAGAAGGAAAAATTAATATTAAATGTTAGGATAAGTGAAAATATCCACAAATAATTTAAATATAATTTAAGTAAAATACTTCCGTGATCTAAATAAATTTTTTATTTACCTTAGCATAAGTTAAATAAAATATCTGCACATTGTTATCTTAACTTAAAAGATGTAATTAAAAAGTTTGATTTTTCAATACTTCTTATAGTTAATAAAGTTGATAACATAGCCCTAAATTATTGAATTATTATACCAAATTGATAGCAATAAGAAAGCCATTAACCTTTTCGAAACTTCTTAACATTATTAACAATCCAATTACTATTAGTTCTTAAAGTATTGCCCATCTCCTTTAATATTAAATTTATCGCACTCTTCGCATAAGCCTCCAATATATCCTAATTTGCAAGTATCGTCACCTACAGACCAACCTCCTAAACATTAATTAATGCTTTTGTAGCAGATTTCAATATAGTCAGAAATATGAGTAGGTCTCCAATAACCAGGTTTGAGTTAAATTTAATTTGAAGTTATGGCTTCAAATTTATTTTTATCAAAAATGGAACATTTTGTAGCGTTGTAAGTTACAGAGTAAAACCCCTAATCTGATTAACATTTTAAACAAATATCCTATATATAAAATTCTCCTAATTAACACAAGAAGATATTGACCCTCATTTAATAGGATAAGATTTTGTCTATATAATCTGTTTTGCATCCAAACTTAATTTCAAATTTTTTATCATTCTATGAATAGGGGTCAAAATTGAATAATATCAAATCTAAATTAAAACTGTTCGTCTCCTAGCTATAGGAGATACTTTACAATTAGGTAGTTTCTAAAATTTAGTGCGATTAAATATCAAAAACATGTTATGTGACATTACATGTAGAATTTAGAAAGTTTAATTATTTTTCATTCATACTATTTTTAAAAATTATAGAAATTTCTTTTAAGAAAGTGAAATATTTGAAAATCTTTGGATTATAAAGTTGGAAATTAGATATTTTTTAACCACTCGGTATTGTTAGGTAATTTGTTCTTTTCATTTGATTCTATGTTAAAATGTTATATGGATTTAGTTCTAGAATATAAATTGATGAATTATCAATTATATGTTCCACAGAATACATTTCTTGATTATTAATCTATAAGCCTAAATGTGAAGGTAATTCATTGATATTATTCTAAGACAAAGAAGCAGAATTATATAAATTAAGTGATTCAAAGAAATTTTATTTATTTAAACTGCTATTTCCCTCCAGATATATGCCACCTCCTACTTGAGCTTAATTTTAGCAAATTAATGTTTAACTTAATAAAAAATTATTAGAGTTTAAATTAAAATAAATTCCTCCTCCTTTTTCGATTGCAAAATTATTAATTATTCTAGAATTTTTCAAGGAAATTTTTTCATTTTACACTTACACACCAGCTCCTTTGGTGCCATTGTTTGAAATCAAGTTTAAATTTTCCATTTTTATGTATCCATTTAAATTTTTCTCAGATATTATTAAAATGCACCCATGCCTTTTAATGAAGTTCTTTATACATGAGATTTCATTCATTTTAATCAATTTTATATCTGTCAAATCAAAAGACATTAAACCATTCCAACATTTTTAGCAATCATTATTTTCAATTGAAATTTTTCTAATTAACATTTGAGTTTAATTTGTGATGCTGCTGAAATAAATAAGGGAACCCTTTTGTTAAGTGTTTTATTATATTTGCTCAAAAAACATATTGACTGAATAAAATTCTTGAGTTGGAACTTCTACAAATTAACTTATCAAGGCACATTGATTGATTTTTTAAATATTTAGATTATTTTAAATGTAATTAAGTTGGTATTTATTGATCTAAAATGAATTTTCATTTATTATTGAAATGTTGTTCATTATTAAAATTGATTAAAGCACATTTAACTAAGAAAATTCTAATAAATGAAATGGATAAAAAGTTGATATATTTACAAATTAGGAATCAGTAATTGTGATTTAATGATAATCAACTATTTTGATAATAGAAGATAATACTATTCCTTCTATTATAATTCCCTTAAGAAAAACATATCCTCCGATTACATTTATTATTGCATTATTTTCTAAAATATTTTAGATTTCTACCAGGCTTATTCTTCCTATTGAATATAAATAATTTATAAATGCATTTTCAGATTACATCACATGTAAATATGATATTGACACTTTGTTTTTTTGAGGATTATTAAAATTGAACTAGAGAGATATTATTTGATTTAAGAGTGAAAAGCAATTAAGAGCAAAAATTTTTTTTAATTAAATGTTATTTTTGATAGATGATGGATATATTGTAAAGATTGAAGAAGATATTCTATTTTATACATAGCTTAGCTTTAAATTTTCAATTTCAATTGTTAATAAGCTTTAAGTAGCATCAATTGTTATTGCTCCATCAACTTGGGATGTTGAGATCAATTAACTTTAAGAATTTTCAATGATACAATTCTTTATAATCACAATTCTATCACCTTACAAATTAATATTGAAAATTAAACTACTTGATGCAATAATATTACTAAAAAACCCATCCATAAAATTGAATTTTGATGACTTAATTGAAAGAGCTCCACTAATAGATTCTATTTAAAATGTATTTTTGATTATAGAAATAATTAAGCTCTAGTTGAATTCTCTCTAAATTAACAGTTAATAATATTTATTCCATAAATCAGCGTTTAAGTAATTATGATTTGCTGTTTAAAAGTCTTAAATATAAAGTTCATTTGTATACATATAGATAAATGAATTTGAAGAATTGGTTACAACATTGTGAGAACAAATGATATTTTTCAGTGATACATTACTTTAACCTGAATTGATTAGCATTAGACTAGCAGAGAGTTGAGATGGATCAATTTAGTATTAGTGGAATATATTTTCTTAGTATATAATATTCTCTATGGTGACAATTTGAGTAATCTCCGAATATATATCAATTAAGGAAAGTTACCTCATTAAACTTTATTTTAAAAGAATGTTCCCAATCAAAGTTACATCACTAATACTTACTAATTCAATTGTATTCAAAATCAGCTTAGAATAGGACAGTATTAAAATAATTGATAAATCTATGCTGAATTAATTTATTATTCTTATTTTTTCTAAACTAATGCTCGTAAACCCTTATACAGATAATAACTATGATTTTATTGCACCATTATTGTAACAATCAAATTTAATTGCAACTTTTTCTTATTAATACTAATTTTCATAAACGATATTTTCAATTCTAATAGTAGGAGTTGCGATTAAAGAAAAAAATTTAAAATTAACAGTATTTTTTAAGATAAAATTTTATATTTGTAAGTTAAGGCAGTTAATTTAAAAAAGATATTAGGAAATTTCTTGAGAATCTTGAACATTATTTTCGAATCTACAATTCTAAAATTTAAAATAAACTTGATTTTACTCAAAACTTTATTAAGTAACTACAACAGCAGAGTTTATTACTTTATTCTATAAAATTCTAAAATTTTCAATTCCAATTTATGAATTTCTATTATTTGATGATAATTAAATTAAAAATTGAACTTCTTAAATCAGATTTTCCTCCACTAAAATATCAGTCAAATAACAGTTCCTACTAAAAGATATAAATCTTGAACCAATAATTTCGCAATTAAAAAGTTAAAATTTTGTTATTTTTACATCTGTATATCCATTACTCGACATAAAACTAGACTCCTAAAACAAAGAGTTCTAAATTTTGACATTCTTGATGATAATATCCACAAAATTATTGAAACTAATATTTGATTCTATAATTGATGAGGTGTAAAATTTACAAGAGTTAATCACAAGATTATCAATCATTATTTTCCTACTCAAATTAGAGAAAAACAGTAAAGTAGCATTTTTGAATGTGCAATTTGAAAGTTTCAAATTGTTTATCTAAATAATATCTCCTAAATCCTAACTTGTAATTTAAAAAATTAAAGAATTTTCGATGATTGCATCCATTATAACAATATTTGATAACTCATAATTTTAATAGCTCTTTCCATAAATTTATAATTGTATGGGGTTTGATTGTTGAGAATAAAAGATAGTATCTGTAATCATAAAATCAATAGATTCACCTCTGTTATTAATTATCATTTCAAATTTTGTTAAAATAAGAAACATCGCCTTGTTAATTGTAATTGAATTAAAATATAAAATTTCTAATTAAGTGTCAAATTCAGTTTCTAAGAAAAAAGGTTTAAGTTCTCCTTCAATTCTTAATTAAACGAATTATATTGAAAAAACTTTTTCTTTTAAATAATTAGTAATTATTAAATGATATCCCATCAATTTGCAAATAAGATTAAAATTATAGATTAAAGTTATCTCCTTTAAACCGATTGAATTAAAATACTAATAATGCTATTTATCATCAAAAAAATCTGTGAAAATCTGACAATTATTTTGATCCTAAAGTCTTAATAAAAAGTACCTAGTACTCAAAGAGTTAATTGCAACTATCATTAAAACAATAGTATGCAAATTATGAGTATTAATCGATTGTAACTGTTGCTAATGGAACTTTTTTTAGGCATTTATAAGAGTAAATGGTATTTTCAGGTGTTAAGATAAAATATGGATTAATTTACTATTAGTATAAATAATATATTTTACTTTTATTTCTTCGGCGGATCTTTCCTCGCAAATTTAACATAAGGGAGGACATTCAATACATTTACCATCAACTTGTACTCTATTAGGTATTTTGTAGTAGTTCAAATCACATTTTTAACAAGAAAAATAATTCCAACTTGCTAGATTTTTTTTGCATATCGAACAGTTATCATCACAATATTTATAGCAATTTTGATCAATTACTTGATATCCATCTAAACATTCAAACTAATAGATTGAATATGATCCTACATGAAGAAGTTCTAAATTTGTAATATGTAGGAATTACATTTTGAAACTTTGAATATACCATTTCCAAGGCTCCTATTCTCTAGACCTCAATAGAAGGCAAGTTTTAGCATATAAATTCGAACATACATTGCAAATCCCTGTGATTGAAGACACCATGTAACCATCTTCACAAATCAAACATTGTAATCTCTACTCTGGTGTTTGGATACATTGCTTGCAATTTAGAATGCGTTTTTGACAATTTATGATTACTGGAGCAATGCTAAAATCATCTATTGCAGATAGAGTGCAAATTTCTTGTCCATCTTATTAAAGATATGACTCAAGACAATTTGGATTAGAAGGACTCTTAAAAAGACATTATTCTAATTCAAAGCTATAAATGAAGCCATTAACACACTAAGCGCATCCTGCTTTAATTTCTTCTCCAATTACAGAGTAATTAAATATAGAGCCTAAAGTTGTTTTAGTTTAATCAGTTGCAAAATAACCAAAGCAATATTTACAATATTTTATAGGGCAAGGAGTACACGATTGTTCGAAATTGATAAAATTTGGAGCTGTACAATTTAAGTGAGGAAAAACAATATCTGAAATCGGTGGTGGATCTGGTATGGGGAATTTTTAAATATTACAACCAACAAGACAAATATCTAATAATGAATCGTTATGTAAATTAAAATCTAAACAGAAGGTGTCTTCTTTTTTTTCATATATATTTCCTTCATTATCTGTATATAATGAAATCTAACAACAGAACGTATCCATCCAATTCTTAGTATTTTATAAACATTCAAGACATGTGATGACATTATCAGTTATTCTAGAGGGACTATTTCATAATACTAAATTATACCATCTTTCACAAGTTCCATAATATTCATAATAACCATATTTGCATTTATTATTTGTCCTTTCATCTGGAAGGATATTTAAATTTAGGCTTTTATCATTAAAGCAGAAATTATCTTGATCAATTGTTCCATAATTACAGATACATTAGTTAAAATCTGGAATATAAATTCTATTTGATGATTCAAAACAAGATATGCAGTCATATTCAGTTGGACCATCACATTCCTTGCAAGTAGGATGGCAATTTTAAGGTAAATCAATTGATTTTGGGCAATTAAAAAATTTAAAACCTATAATTTGAATTTTTAAATATTATTTAAGAGATTACCAAATATTTCCTAGATGCAATTAAAATTTGACACAACCAAATTATTTCACCTCTTATTTGAACTCAAGTGTCTCTTAGTTATATTTCTCATAAAATGTTATTGAAATAGAAATAGTTTTTTCTTATTTCCAAACTGTCAAATATTGCCATAGTTTGATATCACTACTAACATCAAAAACATGTTTAATTAAATTAGGATTATTTGAAAAATCAATGCTTATTAAGGGAAAATTATAACTATAAGTAGTGATAATAATCTAGTTTCCTTTTGAAGATATCTTATATGTTAACGTAAAAGCAGATAAATTATCATCTATAAATCTTGGGTCTAGAAAGTTTCCAGAGAGTTTCATAAATTGATAATAAAATTCGTTTTCAAAAATCTGAGTTTCATCCATTTTAATCCAACCTGATAAAAAAAATTCTTAACAATTAGCGTATTCAGAAATAAAAACAAATTAGGTTTACTTTTCAAAGACAGAATCAATCACATTAGAATTGTCATTTTCTGAACAGGTACAGCCAACAAATACATAAGATGGAACACCAGAATTCGAGCCTTCACAATTAAATTTTCCAAAAAAATACTCATCATACATAATTTATCCTGGGAAAAATGATAATTTTTTATTTAATGATGTCTAAAGCTTTTAGTTATCATGTACTATCAAACTTCCTCCATAAATTAAATTCAATTATTCATCATAAAATGGAATACTAAATACTTCAACTGATTAAACAGTTTACCCTTCAGATAAATAAAAAATAGTGAATTTTCTTTCGTTAGGAATAGTACAAAATCCTAAATATTGCCAGGAAGACTCATAAAATTCTTCAGAAAATTGTCTTTTATACGAATGATCTAAACCAGTGTTATCAATAAATTATAAGTATGTATATATTGATTTTGTGTCTTATTCAAGACACAAATAATATAATAAGTTTATCCTTTCTGTTATTCTATCTTTTACATGTAGAATATGAAAGCAATTACTATCTAGAACTCCAATATTTCCAATTTGAGTGGTATTACTTAATGGAAGATATTTACTCCAGATCCCAAAATAAAAATTTTCTATTTCTGTTGAATCAGGCTGTATTTAAATTATTTATAAAGGGTATGAGGGCTTTAAAATGATAATTGCTCCAAACGCAGTCTCTAAAGTAATCATTATGAGTAAAGAAACTCTAAACATATATTATATTTATAAAATAAGATTTTTATAGATATTTTAAGGTAATAATTCGCTTAAGTTTATCTAGAATGATTTACTAAATTCTCAAAATTATGATTGATATTAGCATAATAAAAATTTGTCATTAAAATTGTATAGGGAATTACATAATAAGGGCTTTAATTCATTCAATCCTAATAATGGAATTTTTATTTTCTAATAATAAATAAGTCATATTTGAATATATTTATATATATATGATTTTTTAATAGATTTTAAATATTATGTTAAAAAAATGATACAACCTTTGCTTTGAGTAAAAGATTATTAACTTAATTGAAATTTTAATAAGTCCATTGAAACTGAAATGATCGAATTATATTTTTGTGATTTGTAATAATCGATTAATGTTAAAAACACAAACATCTAAACAAACTATTAGTATTATAAAATGGGTAGCTGAAATATTTTACAACTAATGTAAAGTATTATATCTCTGTCTATAACAAAAAATTTCAGAAAAGTATTATTTCAAACATTTGAGATAATTTTTAATATATAATTTTCTCTATAGAATCATTAATTAAAAAAAATGAAAATATAGAGATCTGAAGATGATTTATCCTCTAAATTGCAAGATGATGGAATTAATTAATCAGCAGATAATCTGAGCGATGAGGGATAATTAGAGAAGAGTACTTTGCATTATACTTGGTTTGTAAGGACTTTTGGACCAATGAAAAAAGGATCTCTTCGATAGTCTGTTATTGCACTTATGTGCGCTGCAATGGGTTCAGGTATGTTATCCTTTCCGTGTAAAATATATTTTCATAATAATTATAGCAAATCCTGTTTAATCTGGGTTAATCAATTGTATATTACTTATGATTATTTGTGCATTATTATCGAGATTCTCTATGCAGATACTAATGAAATGTGCTTTCAAATATGATTAGCACTCATATGCTGAATTAGTCAAATTTGCTTTGGGTCCAAGTATGTAAAAATTTTATTCTGTGGATGTGATTTGTTATACTTTTGGAGCAATTGTTTGCTATTAAATTTTGTTCATATAATTGGTTTGGCAAGTTTTATTAAAGTTTAACTTTGATGAGTCATATAAGGATCAAGTCAGATATATTGGTGGATCCATTTTCATGATTATTAACTTCCCAATCAGTATGATGAAAGACTTATATTCCTTAAGATACTTCACTCATTTATAAATATTAATTATAGCCTATATTCTAGTGACAATCATTATCTACTTTTTCATTAATGTTTCAAATGATTTTGATGCAGATAAGATAGTTTATTTTGATTTCAACATCTAATTAACAAGTACATTTGCTGCAACTTTTTTTGGTTACATTTGTCACTAGTTAATATTCCCAATAAGATCTGAATTAAAAAGATCAACATTGAAGAGAATGTCCAAAATATTTAATAGAGCCATTTTTTCGGAAGCCATCATTTATTTAACTCTAATGATTTTCGGATATTTAAGCTTTTTTGATCACACAGAAAAAATTATCATTGATAACTACGATGATATTCCATTCACATTGGCCAAAGCATTATTTGCATTTATTATGTTTTTCGCAGTTCCAATCAATTTAAACCCTTCAAGATTAACTGTCTTATAATTGATTGATAAAGAAAAAAGTTGGAAGGCTTATGTGATTAGTACAGTGGTTTTATAATATACAACTGGAGTTATTGCAATGATATATCCAAATGTAAAGTAATAGATTTATCTTTAAATTAGGGCAATTTTTGGTTTGTTAGGAGGCATTTTTGGTATGATTATGGTAATTGTGCTACCATGTACATTGTATATTACATTAGAACTTAAAGAAGGAAAAAAATGGTCGGATTCCAAAATAATAGTTACATTATTGATAGGGATTGTTGCAGGAATTTCTGGTTTCACTGGAGCAATAGTAAGCTAGATTTATTCATGATAAATGTCATAATATAATAATACAACATAATTTTATTATGCATTAGAAATTACAATATAACAATAATAAAGAAAATTAATTCTAAAACCTTTAATTATTTTTAATGATATTCATATAGAAGTTTAACATTTTCAACAATTGGTTAAACTTACAGCAAAATAAGTGTCTTCCTAATTAGGAAATATAAACAGGAAAGAATTCTAATCTTTTCATAGACATCTCATTGTAAAATTTAACATCACGATTATTTAAAAATTCACTATTTTGGTGAATATTTATTAGTAGGCTCGAAAAATTAAACTTGCTACATTTTGCTAAATTTTTTTATTGGAGAATAATGCAACGGGGAAAATATAGTACTAAATAAGAAAGCGTAGGAATATGAAAAAAAAAAATTCTGAAAAGCAGTAGTTAAATGGGAAGTTTTGAAGCTATTTAAGAATAAAATAACAAGACAAACTCTGATCCTTTGAACTAGAAAGTTTAAATAAAAGAAATTTAACAACTTATTTATGAAGTTTAAATTTAATTTGAGAAAACAAAAATTCTGAGACTTAAGCAATACCAGTAGACTTATATGATAATCGAGAAAATGAATAAACTGAAACAAGAGCATAATTTCTTCTTAAGTGGAGCTCATATATTTTACAACTCTAAAGCAAACTAATTTTAAAAATTTAAGATCCAGATAAAGAATCAACAATGTTTGAGATAGATGAATACTATTTGGAACTACTTTAACTATCCTTGAATATCTGAATTTTGAAAGTTAAAGCACAAATGCTGCTTTTTGATTAAATAGACCTTTAAAAGAATAAAAGTTCTTTGTTAACGAAAAGCATATATTAAAGTGTGAGGACCATTCTTAATTGTAAATGAAATCATAATTAATTTCTATTCAGTTTTCAATTCAATTAAAGTGATGATTTAATTAGAAATATTTACTATTAAATTTTAATTGATTTTATAAATTTCGATTTTTTTAAGAATTATAAAATAATTAGTTTGAGAATAATAGAATTCTAATGAGTTTCAAATTATGAACTCATATCTTTTACTAATGATTTATCATAATATTTGAATAATAATTTCTGAAAAAAATTCTGTTTAAGAGTATTAAATTGTTTCAAAGAATATAAATCTGCTAATTTTGTCAATCAAAGTTAATTGGTACTTGATATTAAGTACAACTGCTGATCTAAAATAATTGTTTTAATTTTGTCAAAGAATGCAAATTTTTCTTAAACCTCATTATTATATAATGTTTACACAACTATAAATGTTTAATGGATTTATAGTGTAAGGACAATTGTAAAATGTATTTGTATAGACTTTACATTTTAAATGTAAAATTTCTAAGTTTTAAGTGTAGAGAAAGTAAAGCCTAAGATGAAAGCAGCACTTGGGGAACAGAATTAACCAAGAAGGGTTCAAACACTTGTAAATAGCATAGATGTTTAGTTTTATGAATTTAGTTTTATCATTATTTAGGGACATGCTGTTTGTTTTACAAGAAACGATACACTGAAAACCCAAAATTTTCACTTTAGCTTCTTACCCTAACATTCTAGTAATGTAAAAAAATTATTTATTTTACATTATCTTTTAGAGCTTTATAACAAGGAGGTTTCTGTATTGGTGATTGAGCTCGTGATCTCTCATCCGTCTCTGATTCTTCTATTATTATTTCATCTGGTTCATATATCTCTAATTTTTATGATTAAGGTTTTGGGCCTTTTGGGGGTTCTAAAAGAAGTAATTCAGCAACCACAGGTGATTCTTTTGGTCTTAAATTAAAATGATGAAGCTTCATACTTCAATTTAGGTTTTGGAGGAGGTTTATCATAAGCATCAAGATATTCTTGATAAGTCATTGAAGAGTTGAATCTTTTTCTTAATTCAAGCGTGAGATAAGAGTCCATATAGCAATTATATAATAATGATTAATAATAAAATAAATAAAAGTTCAATTAAGTATTTTAGGAATACAAAAAATATATAGTTAAACAGTAAGGTTTGAAGTATTATGATTTGAAATATATTTTTTTGATGCGTTAAGCTATGATGGATATTGGAAGATTTCTCTAGATTTAAAAAAAGTCTGCTTATCATTAGATAGCTTTTAACCATACATTCATTTTAAAATACATAATAACTGGAACTAGCAAGAGGAGCTATTCTCTTAATTAATATACTTAGAGATTTGCTTTAAAATTGACTTTGCAATTAAAAAATAATTTATTATTATGTACATGTTATAGAGATATGTCAAAAAAATTACATTACATTATTAAATCATTTAAGAAAAGCAAGAAATATGCCGGAAGACAAATACTAATTAGTACTGATAGAGTTATTCTAGGCGAGAGAGTTATAACTATTAGATGTTTGATATATTTTCATATTCAATTATATAAATTTTGATACAGAATTAATATTTATTTCTGAATGATGATAGGCTCAAATGTAGTTGAAAATTACAATTTGAATTATTTCTCTAGACTAGTATTGAAGAATATCATATACAAACTAAATTGATGTGATGCATATATGAGTAATTTACTAAAGCTGATTTAGAGATAAAAACATAAATTTTATAAAGAAATTATAAATGGGAAATATACTAATGAGATGCAAAGAGTGTTTTCAATTATTTAAACAACAGCCAGCATCTTAAATATAAACTCATTATCTGGTCAATTTGTCTAACAATCCAGCAGAAGAAACTTAAGGGAAAATCCATGCACAGTAAATAAGTGAATCAAATTTTCATCATTAGGTTTTACATAAGATCCAACTTAATCAAATGAAAGAACAATGTCACAAGCTGATGAGAAAAATGAAAATGATATTACACTTGAAACTATTTCAAATAAATAATTATCTGCTCTTAGGTCTCCATAGATGATTTCAAATTAAAATCAAAATGAATAATAATAATTCATGCTTAATAAAGAATGTAAAACCAATTCAAGTTTGGACTCACCTTATCCCCTCTCACTTATATAAGGATAATTTATAACCTTTCCAAGCATAGATAAAATCAATTTAACAGAATTAAATATATAGGCCCAAGATGCTTTAACAAAATTTATTGAAACTATTGATATGGCAAGGAATGATGGTGAGTATCTTGCAAATGGTTCTGATATTGATTTATATGCCTCACATAAGATGAGAAATCACAAAATGTCTCTAATAATAACGTATTCATTGATATAAATTAGATTTTCATTTGAACTTAAGACTGATATCACTACATTTTTAAATTGGTCTAATAAAAATATTTTGTTTGATTTGGAATTTATCAAGTCTTATAATTTGTAAATGATAAGCGAAGGAGTATCAATTGGCTAAATCATTTTAAATAAGTAAGGGATGATTAAGCAATAATTCTTTACTTATTTGAAATCTATTCGAAAGATAGATTAAAACTATTATATCGCATTTCAGTCAGTGAGATTTTAAGATAAATGGTAACTTAACAAAATTATAAATAGTGAGGAATATTTAAATGAATTATAAGAAGGTTATTTATTTTTAGGAGGTTTAAAAATAATCCAAACAGATAATTCTGGTTTAATTATAAAAGGTTATATTGAGGCAGATTTTGGAATAAAACTTGGATTTCACTTAATATTAAAAATTATTAGAGAAAAGGTTGTTACTTCAGTAAATAAATTAAAAGGGTTGTTTATTTGAATAGAATATTGTTTAATATAATATTCGTTTTCGACCTTTAAATTTCGTTTTTATCTCACCTTTTATTAGTAATATATTTCTCTAATACACAAAGCCATCAAAACAAATTTTTTATTCAAGATTTTACTCAACCACATCAGTTATGTTTATCTTATTTTATAAAGCTACAAATATACTTTTTCAAACGAGGGGTTATTTATTATTAACTCACTTTTTCATTTAAAAAAGGTCTTTCTTCATTAATCAAAGTTAAAAAGGTTTATCTTTATCTTAATACAGTTTGCAACATTAAGCTGTCTATTGAAATATGAATCTTAATTATTAATAATTCTGATAAGTTAAGATAGGTATATTTAAGATTCATACTGTATTTTGCCACTTGTTTATTGTCAATAATTTAATGGATTTTTAGGTTTCTATATCATGCCTAGGCTCTATTATATAATTAAGACAGATTAAAATTAAAGATGCATAGAAAAATATGACATGGTGATATATTCCCTCTATTAAACCCTTTCATTAACAGTCATATGAAAGCCACTATTTATGATATGGGAAATCTTCTAATGATATTGATACATTTGAAAAAATTGATTTATGAATCAAAGAAAAAAAGTGCATAATCAACCTTTCATTTGTAATAATCTAGTGATGAGTTGTTGAATGATCCTATTAAAAGAGTGATAGTTTAAAATTATGAGTGTATTCAATAGAAAGGATTACCAACAATTTAATGTCGATTAGTTTTAATTATTTGAATGGACAATATAACAACATATTTTACAATAAATATTAATTCATTAAATTTAGTATAATACTGCATAATTATAAAATGTATCCAAAAATGATAAAAATTTTATATCTTTAATTTCTATATCTCAAAGCCATACGAAGAAAGATATTTAATTCATTAATTAAAATATCATATAACAATGACAGAATACGTCACAAGAATTCCTCCAAATTAATACATTCATGTTTTGGATTAGAATACCAACACAGCAAGGTAATGATATTTCAAGAAAAAATTTAGACTTGAGGTTGGTCCACATACTTTCATTAGAAAAGAGCATGAAAGCATTATAGAAGGTCCAAGCAAAATGATTAGTTTACCACCCAAGACTTATTGCAAGATTTAGAATCCAATCTTGAGAGACAATAAAAATTAGCCTGTCAAAAATGCTTATGGGGAAGTTGAAATTTAAAGAGGAGAAATAGAGTACAGAACAGCTGATGATTATCCAGACCCTTTCCCTTTGTTTCCAGGTAATAGTTTAAACATAACAACAATTTAGGTGAAAAATTGGACGGCCGAGTAGAAACACTACTTATTGTCTAACAGAACACAGCATTGAGATTAATTGCTATCAGAGATTTTGCTGCAGATGGAAAGAAAAAATAAGCTGGAGAAGAATGGTATTTTTTACATTTAAACATAACTTAGGTAACGCAACGGACCATTTACTTACTATCCAAGAGCAGAAGAGTAGATTGTAGAAGTCGTTAAGGCAGAGGTTATTAAACCAAATTAGGCTTTAAAACTAAAGGCCACACAAACATTTACAGACAAGAATGGAAAAGAAAGGAGAGCAGGGTAATTACAATTTTTTATTTTTAGCTAAGAATGGCTCATTAGAACAACTGGATCTTATTTGCCAGATACATTCGAAAGAGTATCTGAAGTAGTGAAAGGAGTGGTTCTTACAGATAAAGTATGCGTTCATCTCAGAGCACTTAATGAGTTCACTGATGTTTATGGCATCAAAAGAAAACCTGGATATGAATGGATTATCACAAATAAGTAAGCTTAAGTTCATATTACTGATGTTTATGAATAATTAGTAGCTGTTGAATAAGCTATTACTCTAGGATCAAGGAATTATTGTATTATTCTTAATCCATATAATCCAAAACTTTAATAAAATGATTGGGGAATTTAAGTGTTAATTAAGGGAGAGACAACCTTTTTCTTATAACCAGGAGAAGAATTATTAGGAGGCAATATTGAAGATGTATTCAAATTAATTAAAAAATAGATTGTTATTTTAGGTGAAGAAGAAGCACTTTTGGTTTAAGCCATTTATGATCATTCAGAAGATGACGGATTATTCAGAAAAGCTGGTTAGAGATGGATAGTTAGAGGTCCAAGAGAATACATTCCAGGAGTTAAAATCAAGGTCATAGAAAAAAGAAGAGCCATTCCATTAGATGCTAATGAAGGTATCTATGTTAGAGATAATCGTACTGGAGAAGTTAAAGAGTAATAATCTCTATTTTATTTATAGAATCAAAGGAAAAACCTATCTTTTGGAAGCACATGAATCTCTCTGGGAAAAGCATTTACCTGAAAACGTTGAAATTCTTGTCTAAAGAGCCTCAACTGGTTAACCATATGTTCCTCCATCAGTTTAAGCATCTGGAAAAATCACTTATAATTTTGAGTCAGAATAACTTAAACCAAGGGACAAAACCAAAATTATTTCATTCAAAGCACCTCATAATTCAGCTATTTAATTATATGACTATAAACTCAAGAAGTCAAGAGTCGTTTTTGGACCAGATCTTGTCATGCTTGGACCTGATGAATAATTTACAGTTATTAAATTATCAGGAGGTAAACCAAAAGTTGAAAACCTTATTCAAACCTTAACTTTAAGTTTAGGTCCCGATTTTATGACTGATTAATTGATTGTAGAAACAAGTGATCATGCAAAATTAAAGTTAACACTCAGTTATAATTGGCACTTTAAAGTAAATAAGGATGATCCTAATGACGCATAAAAATTATTTGGAGTCAAAGATTTTGTTGGTGATGCCTGCAAATCTATTGCTTCAAGAGTCAGAGGAGCTGTTTCTTCCATAACATTTGAAGATTTCCATAACAACTCTAGTGTTAAAATTAGAGAAGCTGTTTTTGGTAAGGAAGGAAATGAAATCAGAACTTCTTACACTTTTGAAGCCAATAATTTGGTCATTACATCAGTAGATATTTAAGGTTAAGAAATTACAGACGAGGCAACTAGAAGACAATTGAGTCAGAGTATCAATTTGGCTATTGAAATCAGTTCAAAGAGTTAAGAAATGCAATCTAGGCATTAAGCATCAAAATTAGAATAAGAAGCTAAAGGACAATTAGGAAGATAAAAGCTTCTTGATCAAGCAAAAGCAGAAGAAACTAAAATTGAGTTATTAAAACAACAAGCTTAAAGTGCTAAGGTTAGAGCAGAAGGAGATGCTGTTGCCAGAGCCATAGCTGAAACTATGGAAAAGAAGATTAAAGCAGAAGCAGAAGTCAACCAAGCTGAACTGAGATCTAAGGCTTTGTAAATTGAATAAGAAGCTTTGTTAGATTAACAAAGATAAGAACAAGAGGCAGAAATAAACTATCAAAGAGTATATATATAATTATATCTTTAGTAACTTATTGAATTGGAAATCAAAAAAGCAAAAGAATTATCGGATATTGAGATTAAGAAATTCAAATAATAAATCTAAGCCATTGGAAAAGAAACCATTGTAGCCATGGCTAAAGCTGGACCAGAAACTAAAGCTAAATTATTAGGTGGTCTAGGGCTTAAAGGATTCTTGGTAACAGATGGTAAAAATCCAATTAACCTCTTCAATACAGCTAATGGATTTATTGGAGAAAATCTTAAATGATTTATCATAAAAGATTATTAAAATCACAATTAGTTTCTTTTATGTAAGTTCTTGTTTTTGTTTAATTATTAAAAAAGAATAGAATTAGAATTAGAATTGTATTCTTAATTGAAAAAACAGCAAATTTATTCAAAATAAAGTAATAGAGTAAATAAAATCATACTTTATCAAATAATTTCTCATCAAATATCTTAAAACCTATACTTGCAATAAACACTAAAAAATGGCTGAAATACAATACATTCATTAAAGGAGACTTCAATTGGTCCTATCATTTCATCTTTCATAAATTGAATTTCTTCTATTTTCTCCATCTCACATCCAAATTTCAACACACAACTTTAATTAGACATAATCTTAACAAATTCTATTTACTTAAAGTTATGTGATACTTATTTTATCTTTTTCAAAACCAAAACCAATCTAATTGATCCAGTCTGACTAATGTAATTCAACTAGTTATGGATTTAATTCTTCTAAATTACTTAGACAGAATATCTAGCCATTCACTATTGAATTAGAGTTATGATAATATGCTTATAAACCAAATAAGTAATCATTTTTCCACCATAATTTTAAATTATGCAATCTAAGATATTAAGGAGTATCAAAATAATATTCTGATTAATTTATTTACCCTACTTATTCAATTCTGATAAATTTTAAATCTTGATTTGTTGATTCAGTATTTACTAACTTTTAACTTCTCTATGTTTATGAAGATAACTTTTAAGATTATTGACTTTTCAACTAAAATTGATTGACAGCCTATGTATATTGTTAATAATTTAATTAAAGATGGTTTTTAGATTAGTCAGGTAAACCATTATCAACACTCAAGTTAAGTTTTTATTACTGATACCTTTGATTTCTGGCACTTAAATTTGGGAGTAAATGATTCTTTCTGTTCAATTCAGAATTCTATTTAATATAATTTAGATTACCTTTTCTTATAATTATTATGCTAATATCATTAATTGTGTTTCAAGTTACTTAATTCTATGAGTCATACCATTAATTTGTTTATCATATTAGGTTTTCAGATTATTTAAAATCTTGATATGTTTTTCTTATTCCTATAATTTTGTTTATAATTGTAACTATGAAAAATATTTAAGAAATTATACAATAAAGACATCCTTTTCTTTCATGAGTTCCTATTATTTTTAGGTTAATTAGATAGGTTTAATAATAGGTTCAATTTTTGCTATTTAAACCGATTAAGATCTTTCAGTTTTACTTTGTGCAATTACTTTTTATTTTAAAACTAAATTTTCTTATTCCAATTAATCTATTCTATTTTTGATAAAATCATCTTGAGAAAGTTCAACTAATTTTTTCTCCTATTTTCCATTTATGCTAATCAAAGTTTTTTTTTCTTATTCAAGTTCTTTTATTTTGTCCAATAATTTCTTAACTTATGATTACAATTAAACAATACTAATGATAATATTGTAAATTATACTTATCTAAAGAAAGCATTTCTTGTCTATTTTATAGAATTTATATTTATTTCAATTGAATCTTGATTTATTTTTAAGCATTCTATAATTCTGCTTTAAGAGTGTCTAATATTAAACTATAAATAACCTTCTCTTAAGTCTGTATTAATATTATATTAATGTCTTTGACTAATTTGTTGATCCTATTTTTTCTCTATTTATTTGGATAAAAATTCATTAATCTGCTTCAATTCATTTCTTAACTTAATATTTTATTATTTTAGTTTTGCATAGTCTTTTGGAATGTCTGCTTCATTATTTTCTAACCACATCAATTTTAATAATAAATATAAGTGATTAAAAATATATAAATATCTAACTGATCATATAGTACTAGAAAACCCTTTTTGATGAACTTTTAAATCAATTTTTGTAAATATTTATTGAATACTTATGATTTAACAGTTAAGTGATAGTCATATTGAATTATAATTAAGTTATTAAACTCTGTATTAAATTATGATTTATGAATATGAAAGTGTAGGTAAACAAACATATTCATAAGATTGTTATTTTACTATTTATTTCGTTAATTAAATGACAAAAAAAATAAAAAATATAAATCAACTACCAAACACATAGAGTCTCGCTTATTATGAAACTATAAAAATAATAATGCCAGGAAATATAGCTAAGCATGAGAACACTAAAAATAAAATTGCTATGCCTGCATAGATTGATAAGCGATAACATATATTTCCTTAAGTATTAATTTTCATCCTTCTTATAACTACCTATGCAACAAAAAAGGGATAGACAATTATACAAAGTAAAATCAAAAGAAAATAGATTAGAATCACCTTTACTCTAATCCAACATATTTTGTGCCATGGATATTATTCAATTGTAAATTCTTCAGCTCCTAAACCTGGACATCCAACAGGATTAAAAAACACATAATGATTACTATCACATTATCTTCTACATAACCAACACCAATTAAATTTACAATAGCTAATCTTATTATAAAATAAAAAATGTACGAACATAAGACAGAGTTACATCCTTTAGATTTTTAGACCCATATGCCACATTAAGGACATCTTTAAAGTTGATTACCTTCTTCATCATGTTTTACACAATCACTTAAAATTGTGAATTCTGCATTATCACAAGCATTTGAAAAAAATTTAAATTTATGGGCTACTTAAGGTAATTTACATTTTGTGCATATTGGTTCATTATATGGTTCAATCTATATTGATAATTAAGAATACATCAATTTAAGGGAGTAACTCATTACTAACAAGATGGCTTTCTTCTTTAACTAATTTTTAATGGCAATCTTCCTGTAAACAAGTAACTTGATCAATCTTTCTTATTCTTGATGCTTTTATGTTTTTTATCACACAGGGTTAACAGAATTGATGTTTACATTCAAAATGAAGCCATTAGATTGGCTAAGTATAACAAACCTAGCATTAGACAAATTCATCATGTTCAAAAGGTTTCTATTAATCCACTATATTTTAATAAGAACATTATTATGATTGTTGTTTTACCTATACTTAACATTGATTCTATTATTATTATTATGGTTAATATTATTACTATTAACTTTTTTATTACTATAGAAATTGCTAACTAACCTATTTTTCTTACTATTGGTTCTATTTACCCAAATATTATTTTTAAGATTATGATTATTACATCGGTTAATTAAAAGGAGAGCCTTTTTCACTGCTTGAATCAGAAAATTGAATAAGACTGATTTTGTTTCCATTTGATTTTTTTGAATTATCTTCACTCATGTCCAAGATTCTGTTAATTAAATCTTCTAATGAAATTGTATAACCAAATTATTCTACGCCTCTTCTTGCTTTTCTCTCAGGAAATCCTTTCTTAATTAAATAAATACCTAATTCAATTAAATATTAGACTTATCTCTCTTGTCCCTCTTCATCAATAAATTAATTATACATATTTTTATTTATATAATTATAGACAAATATCTAATAATCCTATTAAACCATATACATTAATTATGTTCGTTATTTACTATCCAACAAAAGAAATTATATTTTAACCTCAAACTCAATCCTGTCAAATAGATCAAAATATATTTTATATAATCAAAACCAAAATTCAAACTTATCTTGTTTATGTATTTTTTATTAAATATAAATTTCCTGTTTCACAAACTTAGAAGAAACTTTATTAATCTTTTTTATAAAGTATCAATATGTTTGATGTTCAAATTTACTTCATTTTAATACAATTTATTGACTATATCTTTACTTATAGATTTAATATTTATTTTATTATATAAATATGAGATATTGCAATAATTGATTCAGTATTTAGCTTTCCTCCTTTATTAGAAAAAAAATAATCGAAACTTTATAATTAAATATTATAGATTTTTCTATTTTGTTATTTCTATCTCAAAATTTATAACAACCACTCCTTAACTTTATCTTTATCTTTTAGATTAATGAACATAACTGAGTTAAACATTTTAACATATTATATTAAAATTATAAAAATAAATTGAAATCAAATAGAGATTATTCAATTTTTAGAATTAAAATTAGTCTGGCTTTTTCTTATATCTAACCGTTATTATAGTTCAGATTTAGGCGATTAGCAAAGCAATTTCAAGCATTCTTTTTCAGTTTTTTCATACTATAATTTTTTTTCTAAATCTTAGATAATATACTATTATTTTGCTATTAAATCAATAAGAGATTATTATTTTAAACCTATTAATTATTTATTATTATTATTTATCTTTAGATTCATTACTACTTTTTTATTCTTTCTGTTATTTTAGTCTTTATTTAATATTTAATTATTAAGAGACAAACTCTATTGTTATTTCTTCAATTCATCAATTTTTTATAATAATCTTGTATTATCATTAAGTTATTAGTTAAGAGTAACACTTGATTTAATATAATTAACTTTCATTTCTTCAACTTTCTACTAAATTTCTTAATTTGTTTAATTCTCTTTTTCTTTGAATTTAAAATCCTTCCTTATTTTTGGACTTTCATACTCTAAATTGCTCAATTCAATTAATTTAGGAGATTAAAGCTAGTTTGATTAGGATGTTCGAACTGATAAAGTAGCCCCCAATAAATTCTTACAATGAGACTACATTACTTATATTTCGTTTGAGCATAAATTCATTTCTCTCTCTGTTAATCCAAACGATAATCCATCCTTACTATAATGAGAGAGATTTGAACCATATTTATACTATTATTTATTATTATTCAAGGGTGTGGCAAACTATTCTGATGTTGATCTTTGAACATTTTCTAGATTTAATTTAATGGAATTTTTAAGAATTGGACTCTGAAGTATGTTATCAATTTATTTATTAATAGCTAAATCTCTTCTTAAAGGTCTTCCTTAGATTTTATTTGATATGCTTTATTGCATTGAATAGTTATTTATAATTCTAATAATTCAAAATGAAATATTATTATAAATTACAAACTTGAATAAAATAAGAATAATCATAAATAAATCAAACAAATTTGTTCCATTTAAGATTCCTCTCAATTTATGTTAATTTTATTCACTACAAATAATCTTAATTATGCTTTTAGTTGAAATGAATTTTTATTTTAAATCATCACTGATTTTGATTTCCATCTACAATATCCTAAAAGATTTTTAAAAATAATTGTAATAAATAAAATAATATTTTTCACTAATTAGGAGTCTATTATTTTTTTAAAATATTATTTATGATATTTGTCCATAAATTCTTTATTTGAATATTTGATGCTTCAAGTTCAAGCGTGCGTTCCTTTGTTATTATTGAAAAACAATTTGATGCTCTCTCTAAGTCTTTTAATTTCTTTGCTTTTTTCAACCCATTTTCTATTTACAATATATCCTTAAATTAATTTACTAACTCAAACTTCTAATTTGATCTTTCCTTTTGGCTTTAATTTGTTGAGATCTTCAGGCTTTGTCCAATAGAGAATGTCATCTAAAATATATATCAATCGGATTTTTTCCACACCAAATTTGTGATGCTTTACAAAAATTTCACCTAAAATGCATTTTAATTATAAACCTGCTTTCACATATTTATGCGTGTCCATATTGAGTTAAATAATTATTAAAATAAATGAATAAATTTCTATAGGAAAAAGTAATAAATAAATCAATATTAATTAAATAATCATTTACATAATGCTAACCAAATAGCCAAAAATCAGATATACATGAAGCCATCAAAAAAGAATATTATAAAATATTATTTCTAAGCAAAGGTATATACTATTTTTATTGTTAGAACATTTATAAAGATATTAGGAATTCTTTATTATATTTGTAAATTGGAGATTATAGTCACGTGTAGTTGCTTACTTACACTATTTCAATATATTTTTTGTTAAAGATGAATAGAAGGCTTTAATTTTATTACAAAAGAAGATCCTTATTGGAACTTGGTGATGTAACTAATTTTTTTAGAGGACACTGAATCTAAAAAAAATTGATTATCTTATAGATTTTACTGTTCCTATTCTTCAAAACGCATATAAATATATACTTAAAAATTACCTTACTTTTACTCTTTATGAAGATTAAAAAGGTATTGCAAATGACCCTATCGATATTAATGTTATATTGTTTAGGGATTAATTATATTGGTCAAGCAGTTTTAGTATAAAAGGATAGATAATCAAAGATGATGAATTGAATTTAGGTAAGGGGTTGTAATTGGATTCCAATAATATTGATTTTTTATTACTAACTACCAAATTTTGTAAGATTGATATCTCATTTAATGTATTGTAAAAGACTTATGATTTATAACCAGCAAATATAGATATCAAAAATGGGTATCCCCTTTAACGAGAAGGCTAATGTTACATTAATAAAGGATATTGTGTAGATACATCAACATTATTGGATAAAGGTAATTTATTATAAATGATTATTATTGTAGATTAATGTTGCTCATTTGTATCATTTGACAAGTTATAACATTAGTATATTCTGTGACATTTTTCTTAAGAGAGGAATATACTTTTACTTTTCTAAAATTCATAAATATCTCTGGATATAAAATGGTTCGATGATCTACATTTATTAAAGAACAATAAGATCTTAATAAACTAATAAGATCAATGTGCTACAAATTCATAGACAATTTGGATAAGGTAGTAAATAGAAATTGAATCAATAGAGAATCATTGCATTCTGATTCTAGTACTTTTAACCATGGAAATAAAAAGCAAAAAATATTTTATAAGTAGAGATCAAAAGAATTGATGGGAAATTGAATTGGTCAATGTTAATTAAGTCATAACCAGCCAAATTCCAAATAAATCCATTTTATTTGTAAACTCACAATGGAACAATATTAATGTCGATTAATTAAGCAATAAATAAATTGAAAAATTTATTTGGAAGTTAATTGTTGAGTTTATTAACATGAAGGTACATTTTAAAGTTATTTTGATTAACTGAGAAGAACAAAATAAAATATTGATTATTGAAAGTGTAGATTCATTGTATGATTGAATTATAAATAATATATATTCGTTTTATTTATGAATTAACATCAGGAAGATGCTGAAATATTTGATATTCCAACCTCTAAGAGAAACTCTGAAGTAAATGGTCGAACTCTATCATTCACTATATTTGCTATTATATACAATTTTGGTTGGGGCTTACTCTTTTTCCTCTTTCGTCATTATAGTATTTATTGATTTATTTAATAAAGAGATGATTAATCTTGTGATAGTATCGATAGTTGGTCGTTATATGCTGAAATCTTTTTGTTTTTTGTGGCTGGATATAAATTGTAAGAACTGTATTTTATATAAAGAATTATTGAGTTGCCAATTTAATATAAAACCAATGGAGTTTGGAAAGAAAAATTATTTAACATAGTCGATTATGTGGAGTTATTCTTTAACACCTTAATTTTGATTGGATTGACAGTATTTCATTTATCTTACTTTTAGTATGCTTACTTATAACATGAAGAATGTATTTACTTAAGAATGTTTATTCTGAGTTATTTGATTGTAACCTACTTCATAATATTCATTTGGATTTTGACTTTGATTTATCTATTTTGTAATAAAGATGGATAATCAAGAAGATCATGATTATAAATAATTGCATAATTAAGTTATTGTTTAATACATAATAATATATTTTTTTTATCTTTATATTTTTTTATATGATTGCAATAGTTATTGATTGAAAGCTTTATATAAAGATAATAATGTCTTGTTATTTTTAAGTCAAACTTAATTCAATGAACAATAATCTAAGACTAATTCAAAATAACATATATTTCATTAATTTATAATTCTAAAAATGAATCAAAATGCTATTTCTTTGAAGAATGAAATTTTAAATAAACTTAAAATATCTTCTATAAATCCTATGAACTTAAAAGAACTAATTGAAATGATAAATCTAATCTTTTAAGGTAAACAATAATATCAATAACACTAATTTAAAATAAAGCATGAGATGTTAGAAATTAGATTATAATAATTATCTACCCAGTTAACAACACTTAATGAAATAATCAAAAAAAAATCTGGAATGTTTAGTATTTTTAAATAAAGTGATGATATTCAAAATATATAACAAAAAATTTTTTAAGAAATACAGAACCTTCATTATATTGTAAAAGAATTTATTTAAGATTCCTCACTCATAACATTAAGTGATTATACTAATACAAAAGAAATGATAGATTTAGATTTAATTACTATTAACACTACTATAAATTTATATCATCCAAAAATTATCCCAATCAAATCTTAGTTAAATTGTATTTTAAAGCAAGGAGCTAATGATGATATTTTTGAATTAGCAGTTTTAAGAAAAGAATTAATGAATAAGTTAAAGTAGAAAGCAGTTTAAAAATTAGATAAAAATTAGGAGAGATACTTTAAAAAATTTGAAGGAAATTAAACTAATATTTAAGTTTTTGTAGCTGAATATGCAAGATTAACTTAAATAACCACATTTTCCTCAGAAATTTATCCTTATGTTGTTTCTATTAAAAACCAAAACAGAATATATTTATGTAAAGGAATGAAATTAAGGTTTTTTCCTAATCAAACGCTAATAGTGTTGGAAACTAATACTAAAAATTAGGATTTGAGTCATTTTTCAACTGTAACTTATGATGATAATAAAAATTCTACTAATCGTATTAAAATACTTGGTTATGGATATATTAAGTTTTAGTATGAAGAAATTTATAAAGTTTACTCATAGAATTTGTAATAATCTATCAAAGAAGGATCAGAAAGTATACCATCAAAAGGTGCAACGTTTGAGTTTTATTTGAAAAATTAACATTTATCAATATCCTAATATATTCCTTTAATAGATGCAACATTATTTCATGATGATAATGGATTTTATATGTTGCCCATTAAAACTGAATTACAAAATTATTACTATCTCTATTATGACAAATAAATATAAACAAAATTTCAAAAATATACAATTGGTCTTTAAATTAAAGGAAAAGGATGGATCTAAATAGAGACAGAAAAAGGCAAAGAAGATAACTTTAGCTTGTGAACAATATAAAAGATTGGACATTTTTAATTCTATTTGTTTTTATTATACATATCATATACAAGAAAATAACATCACTCTTCTTTTGAATATTCAATAACTAATCTTCTTCCATAGAAGTGTGTATTTTGTAAAGACTCAGCTGCATTCTAAGCTTCTTCGTTATTAAGAAATTCAGCAAATGCAAATCCTCTTATGCTACCATCAAGTTTTTTAGGAAGTCTTAATTTTTTAAGTTCTCCATATTATTTGACTAATCTTCTTAGTTCTTAAGCATTTGCTTCAAATGGTAAATTTTTGATTAAAAGTTTGTTTGTAGGTTCTATTTCTTATTTTTATTTTCTTTTATTTAAATCTATTTTAGAATATAATTAATTAATACCTTATTTTGGTTTTGGTTTACTTTAACTTAGTTACAATAGATGATCATCTAAAATTAAATTGTTTAAACGAAGTGCTTTTTAGGCAGATTCTGGTTTATCAAATTCAATAAATCCATAACCCTAAGAAACTCCTTCTTTATTAATAATTGTCACTTTTTTTATATCATTAACCTTTGAGGACATAAATTTAAGTAAAATTTTTTCAGTTGTACTAAAATTTAGATTCTTTACATAAAGTATTCTAGTTAATTCATTATCTTATTCTTCCATTTATTGATTTACTTCATTATTTTTATTCATTTCTCCCATTAAGGTTGTTGGAGCCCATTCCAAATATAAAATTGATCCTTTAAATTTATAATTTTATAAATTTGTAAATGCATTAGTAGCTTATTTATCATCTTACATAGTAACAATTCCAATTGATCGATTAGGAGCAAGGAAAACTTTATTTACTTAGCCATATCTTGAAAAAAGTTCATTTAAATCTGTATCATTAACTCTAAATTAAATATTCTTAACAAAAATAGTAATATTTGATCTTTCACATTAATTTTTTTCAACTTTAAGAAAATCAATATTTAAACCAATACTTTTTAACCAATCTTTAGTTTCTTTGATAACTTAAGTTTCCATTTAAGCCATTTTAACAGCCATATCATCATTTTCTTCTGATAATATTTCCTTTTTATCCAAAGAATATTTTTTACAAATTCCTTCTATGATAGTATTAGGATTTAAGAATAATGTATTCCAAGATGTTGTATCATTAAGTCTCTCAAGCATTTATTATTTCTTAAACTTTTTAAATGATGATTTTTCTTCTAAAATCATTTTCTCCTACTTCATTTATTATTCTTATTTTAATTATTCTTCTTTATCATCCTTAAATGCAGGTCTAACATGAAAAATTCTTCCTAAGACAATCTTATTATCTAATTCACTAAATGCTCTGATTGCTTCCTCTGGTAATTGATACTCAACAAAACAAAAACCAGAAAGTGATCCTCCTCTTTATTTTGGTATCTTTATACTAGAAACAGTTCCATATTTTTCAAATACACTTTTTAATTCCAACTCTGTACTTGTATATGGAATATTAGTAACATATAATCTTCTTTCATTTACATTTGCTAGTGTATTAGGTTTAGGTTATTAAACTACTTTTGGCTTCTCTTTGTCTATCTTTTCAAATATTTCATCTACTTAATTATTGACATTATCATTCCAACATATCTCTTAATTAGTTTTCTTATTAGTTTTCATTAATTCTAAAAATTCTTAAAATTTCTTTGATTTTTCATCAGTTTTAGGTACTTCTTATTGTTCTTATACTTCTTATTCTTCTTTATTCTTTTTAACTTTTTTTGTGATTGGTGGATCTTCATTTTTATGAACTTTTTAGAAAGCTGATGATCCTGGAGTATGTCTTGACCAAGCTCTAGGTAAAGATGGATCATCTAAAGTTTTAGCAAAATCAACTGAGATTTTAGACATCATTACAAATGTTTTATCGAAATGTTCTTTTGCTTTGATTGCATCTGATTCATTCTTATAGCCAATAAAACAGAACCTTCTATTCTTATTGCCTTTAAATATAACTTTAACATCAGAGACTTCACCTTTTTTTTCAAATATTGTCTTTAATTAAGCTTCTGTAATTAAATTTGGGATATTCTTCACAATTAGCCGTGACATTATAATTTAATAAAAAATTAAATTAATACAAATAAGGATGCAAACTTAGATTATGAATATAAGATCAAATTAGAATAGATAAATATGAATGGTATTCATTTATTATGATGATTTAAATTTTGTTTTAAATAATAATAATAATAATAATAACAAATAGTTTTAAATTCAATAATTCAAAATGAGATGTAAAACATACGATAATTATGACTCTTTTAAAACATTATAATCTCCTCGTCTCCATCCATTTCGATAACATAAGAGCTCTAAATCTGAAGATATAGATATGATGCAATTTTAAAACATGAATTACTCTTCGGTTCATGAAGTATCTCTGAATAATGATTAAAATGAATTGATCAAGAAATAGGAAGAATAAATATAAAAATTATAACATTAAGTTGAAGTACTCGAAAAGATGATCAGAAATTATGCAAATATTTAAAGATTATAAATATTTGTTTCATAAGTCTTTAATGAGATTGGATTAATTAAGGAGGATAATATATTTGAACCAAAATTACATTCACTTTGTTTGATCAAAATAAATGAATAGAAATAAAAATTAAAGGAACAAAACAAATTTATTTCGTGTTTAAAAGATCTAGTAGTTTCATGTTCACCTCCTGATTATTTTTCTACAGATCAACTACCTAATCTTAAATAAATATGGAGATGCATTAAAGTAATGTTAGCTGAATGTATTGAAAATAAAAGAATTAATTAAGAACAGCAAGTACATTATGCTCATATAATAAGCAATTAATATCATAGTTAACCAAAGGGGTGATGTCTTAGTCGTAAAAATAGATGATATAAACTCTAACTAGGAATAAATGAAATTGATTATATTGAATTAATTATATAATAATAATATGGAACCTACTGTAAATGAATTCTAAGTGAATCCAGAAGATTCTAAAGAAAAAGAAGCAGCTTAAATTGCTAACATTGTTGTATTTGAAACACTCGGCACTTTGTTAGTAATTTATGGAGCTTTAGCTGCTGAGTATAATTAAATGGCAAAAATTATATAGAAATAATTTTGGATTATCTCTAGTCTATTTCATTAGTCTAATATTATTTGGTCGTTTAAGTGGAGGATATTTCAATCCAATTTGCACATTAATTGGATTTATAGATGGTTCTATCAATTAAAAAAAGACCTTCTATTTTATTGGATCTCAAATTCTAGCAAGTCTGATTGCAGGAATGCTTTTAATGCCTTTATTTGCATATAGCGATAATTTACCTTATTATGAATAGTACATCAATATAATCATTTCTAGATTACCTACTCATTAAGTTTTGGGAACTTTAATGTCCGAAATAGCTGGATCTGTTATATTCTTTACATTCATATAAATATAAACAGCAGAAAACACTAAAATTACTTCAACTTAAATATAATCAGCAGCATTCATTAGCATTATATATTTTGTAGCCAGATAGTAATAATTTTGATAAAAATATTATAGATATACTGCAACTATGGGCAATAGTTTATTCAATCCTGCAGCTGCATTTGGGTAATCTTTCTAATAAATTTAGACTTTAATTATTTTATGGTATATATTATGGAAGATGGAGTCAAATGATCAATTTATTAATGTTTGTTCTTGGACCATGGATTGGAGCTCTTTTGGCCATTACATTTTATTGGAAGATTTATACACCAACATTAGTAAGTAAATCATCCAGTTGAGAAATATAATTTGGCATTTTCATATATATTTTCTTTAACTCTTATTATCGAACAATCATTATTAATAATTGGTTATATTATTTCTTAATCAGAATTTCTTAAAATGAATAATATAATTAAATATTTATTTTATGCAAGAGAAAGTTTAAGAAGAAATTGAAGAATTAAAGAAAGACATTTAACGTTTAGGCACTAAGAATGCAGAAGGAAAATATGTTGTTAAATTTGGAGTATTATTCAATGATGAAAAAACATAACAATATTATGAAGTATTCTATATCAATATTCTATGGCACTTGTTGGTACATTGAGAGCAGCCAAAAAATAGAATGTGCTTGATTTTTAAGGTTAAATGCTTTTAAAGGGTGCTCATGACAATGTGGACATCATTTTGAAATGATATCTATTGCATATTGTATATTAATATATTAATTAGATTACAGTTTTTATATTATTATTATATTAAAAGGATAGAAATTATCTAACCAATATAATGACTATCTTCAAACTAAAATGATTTTATTTCTACTTTATTTATTAGTATAAATACTTATAAATGAGATTTAAAATAACGAAATTGTTATTTTATATATTTTCTTTAGAATACTAGAATAATAAAATACGGCTATTATGAATTATAAACTAATTAAGAACTATTTTTCCTAAAATATATAAGTTAATGAATTAAAATTCCAATAAAATGGTTTCTAGTATTTCATTTTGTTAACTTTAAAATTGGATTAAATGAATTTATAATGGATATACAAATCTTAAATAAAACTATTTTATAAAGGATACAGAAGAGTGCTTTACTCGATAGTAATCATTACTTTTCTAAAAAGAATTTTTAAGAAATTAAACCTTCTTAGAATTAAGCAATAAGGATGACTTAAAACAAATATTATTTTATAAGATGATGCAAAATTTAGAAATTGATATTTTATAATAAAATTAAAATTGAAATAAAGCAAGATTTAAGAGATTAATTTAATTTAAATTAAATTCTTTAGACAATGAATTTCATT
This sequence comes from Paramecium biaurelia, assembly GCA_000733385.1. Taxonomy (NCBI): domain Eukaryota; phylum Ciliophora; class Oligohymenophorea; order Peniculida; family Parameciidae; genus Paramecium; species Paramecium biaurelia. The sequence goes on from JPFL01000365.1 coordinate 43,687, forward strand.
GCCAAAAGAATGACTCAAAAACTACTATATAAATTATTAAAACAATATTTATAAGAGAAATTAATTGGATGTATTTTTAACCTTGAATAAATAATCATAAATTCCAATCAATATAAAGTTTTGCTCTGATCATTTCAAAATTTAATATCATCATACATAGCAATATATATTAATTAAAAGAAGTATGAATTTCAAATTAAGAATTAATAAAATATGAATTCAATAATATTAATCATCATCATCTTGATCATCTTCCTCACCTTCATTTCCTTCATCATTATAATTTTCAGGGTTATTCTCTTCTCTTTCATAATGTTGGCCTAAAATACATTTTAATCTTTTACTTAATAAATCTCCTCTTGCTTGTTTTTCAAATAAATATGAAGCTGCAGTCTCAACATTTTTGTCACAAGCCAAATATCCTTCTAAAGCATCTTCTTTTGTAAAGCCCATCATCATCAACTAATTGAGTTGTTATTCTTCTTCTTATGTGATCTCTGTTTCAATTTCCTCTCCTCCACCTTATCCAGCTCCCATAAGTAACTAGATTATAGTCTCTGGATTTTATTAAATTTACTAATTTAAACATAATTATTATGTTTACTTAATATAATTAGGGATTTGTTTATTACAATTATTATAGTGACTAAAGTACTGCTTATGGATTTTACATAAATTATTCTCTCAATAATTGTAATGTATTTTAATCTACTTAGTTTACATTTTAAGCTGGTTATAGAGGTGGTTGATCAATTACAGGAATACCCTAAAGTCTCAAAATATTTCAATACATTTAATAAGTATTCAATAGCTCTATTTTGATTATTAAATGCAGCCTTCATTGCTGCTTCACATTCAGTTTTAGCAAATCCCATTTAAATCAAATTTTGAATGGCTTAATCATACTCTGGACCAGTCAACATATTTGATTAAGTTGGATTATTTAATGGTTTTGACACTTCCACAGGTTGTTATGGTTAAACTGGTTGTGGTTGCTAAGGTGGCTATTGAACTTATTATTAAACAGGTTGTTATTAAGGAGGACCTCTCTAGAGAATAAAATTTAAATGGATTACTTTTACGTTGACCATAACAACAAGAAAGTCTTTTTCTTAAATTGCCAAATCACCAACAGTTTAATCATCAAGTAAAAGAGTTCCTTTTCTTAAAAGTTTTTATTAGGCTATTTCGAATTATTTAACTTTTTCAATTTTTTCTTTGATATTTAGAACCTAATTTGAAAATCAGAGTTACTGAATCTGTTGGCTGTACTTCAAGTTCAAAAGTTTATCCACTTAAGGTTTTGATAATTATTTTCATAAATTAAATTTATTAATACTACTTAAAGTTAGTATTATATAAATTATCTTTGATTATTGAATCAGAATTTATTGATTTAAATAAAGTGTTATTTAGAAATAATTATTTAGGTACATTAAAATTATATAGATCTTTTTAAAATGAATTTTAGTTATTGATAATTAATTAACAAAATACTTTATAGATCTTAAGACATCAATATAATATTTATTTATATTTAATTTCCTTGAAGATGTATTAATATCCATATTATGCGTTGCCTCCTTAACATTTAACAGTTGCACCTCAAATGAAATTACTCAAAGATTAATACGAAGTTCTTTAGATTGAGCTAGGAAGTGGAACTTATGGGAAGGTTAAATTAGCAATGAATCATGCTATTAATAAGAAATATGCAATAAAAATAGTAACTATTTAACATATATAGATATCAAAAAGCTATATGAAATAAATTTTTGCGACTTAGCACATTTTAAATGAATTAAATTATTTATAAGGATGTAAACATAAAAATATTGTGGAATATATTGAACATTTTGAAGACAGAGAAAATATTTATATCATATTAGAGTATTGTGGATAAGGAACCTTAGATTAATTAATTAAAAAAAAAATAAAATTTACTGAAGAAGAGGCCTTTCATTATTTTTATCAAATTGCTCAGGCTATATTGTATTTACATGAAAAAGATATAGTTCATCGAGACATTAAAGCTGATAATATTTTATTGTAAAATAGCAATGTAAAGGTTTGTGATTTTAATTGGTCAATCTTTTTACCAAATGGTGGCAAAGCTAAACCTTGTGTTTGTGGTACTACTGAGTATATGCCACCAGAAGTAATCAAGAAGGAAAAACATGACAAAGGTGTTGATATTTGGGCTTTGGGAATTCTGTTATATGTAATTTTAGATCATTTATAATTTACAGTATATGTTACATGGTGAATTATTATTTAGAGCCAAACAGAAGGAAGAGTTGTATGAAAAAATTTGTAATAAATAATTAATTAAATTTAATGAGAAATTATCTAAAGAATGTTAATTGCTGTTTCAATAAATGTTAGCTCATTAAAGAAGAATTAATATATAGTAAGTATTGAATTCTGATTGGGTAATTAAAATGTTGAAATGTAAACAAAATTAGAATTCTCTTGAATTGACTCCTATTAAGTGTAGTTCAACAGCTCAAGAATCAACAAGAATTAGTATTGTATCTAATTCTGGTCGTTTTTCCAATTCTAAATTTACTACTAAATCTTTATATACTGAGTCACCTTATAAATAGAACAATGCAAATTATGAAGTTTAGTATCCTATGATGGTTAAAAGTTCTGCTTTGGATTAAAATAATCCTGCTTTCAGAGTTGAAAAAAGATATTTTTATTGAAAGTAAAGGAATATTATATTTTTGTTTTTATTTAATATATTCTTTTGTTAAATTAGATATTTGTACAAAACACCCTAAATGGATTATATTGAATACAAAGATGCTAAATTCTAATTTATTGGAATTCGTAAACATTTTTTTAGAGATAAGCACTATTATGTCTCTGTGTTTTAAGATTATTTTATAATGGGGAGTGTAAGAATCATGTTAAATTACTTAGACAAAAGATACTTAGTCCCCAAAATATAAAATATATTTTAAACTCTCAATAAAGATTAATTGGGACATCAAGAAATTAAAAGATGGAGTGATTTTACAATCTTTTGTTTTTCCTTACTAAAACAAATTTAAGACCCTATATGCTGGCCCATTAGATTTAAATAAGTAAATCGAAATTATATTATAGATTTAAAGACATTTTAGATTTATAAGTTACATATGAAGGAATTGGTGATATCTATATACCTCTTTTACAAATTGGAAAAGGAAGTTCAGCAAAAGTACAAAAATTTTGATATATTATATTTAGGTATATAGTGCTTAAAGTGTTGTTAATTCAAAAATCTATGCAATCAAAGCTATTGAGAAATCATTTTTAAATTAGACAGATAAAGGTTCAGGATTAGTAATAATTTTCATTTATTTATAGGAAGCTTATAATATGGAAGTGTCAATTCTAAAAATTTTATCTTCCTATTCATCTAACTTTCTGATTTTAAAAGAGATCTATGAAGGAGATCATACTTATTACTTAGTGACTGAGTATTTGGAAGGACAAAGTTTAAGAGAAGAAATTGAAAGAGCCAAGGTATCTAATGATTTTTTAAAGATTTTAGGGATTACATAATAAACGGTTACCAATTCAAAACATTAAAATAATAATTGCAAAATTATTATCTAGTGTAGCTTTATTGCATTGTCATAAGGTAATTTCAATAGATATTTTAGATTATACATAGAGATTTAAAACCTGATAATTTAATGTTTGCCAAGAGGAATGATTATTAATCCTTAGTCCTTGTAGACTTTGGATTAGCTACAATTGAAACTTTGGATAAGTATTCTATCATTACAAAAACGTAGATATTTATTTCCAAAATGTGGAACTCCAGGGTTTGTAGCTCCTGAAGTCTTAAGTACTACTGTTAGCAATAAATATACTACAAAAGTGGATGTATTTAGTTGTGGATGTATACTGTATAAGCTTTTGACTGGAAGGAGTGTTTTTAATGGTAGCACTTTTGAAGAAGTGTTGAGAGAAAATAAAAAATGTGAAATTGATTTAAATTTGCCTATAGATTAACATTATATCACAGAGGATTCAATTGTATTTATTTAATAATATTTTAATGAGAATTTACTAAAATAGTTGTTAAAGAAAGATCCAAAGTTTAGGACAAGTGCTAGAAAGGCTCTTTAACATCCTTTTTTTGATTAAATAAGTGAATATAGCACTTAGCTCTAAGCATCACTGTTATCGACAATGAAATAGAACAATCTCAATTACCAAATTTAATGTGAAGAAATATTGTCACAATATAATTTAGAAGAAGATTCCATAAATTCTGAAATCCTGAATTAAGAATAACATTAGATTTAAATCCCAAAGTTAAAGAAATGTAACTAGATGAGTGAGTTGTAATCACCAAATAAAGCAATATTTCAGTTTTTTTAGAAAGAACCTCTTTCAATAGTAAGGAGTAACAGGTTAGTTGATTTGTCAAGTCCTAAAAGTGACTTTGTTGAAGAAATCATAGAATGAATTTAATTCTCATTAGATATTTTAAATTCTATAATACAATTTATCATTTATAGTAGATACTTTCCATAATTAAATAATTCATCTTTTTAATTGAATTTACATTAATTGCAAAGTTGAAATACTTTATATTATAAATTATTTTAATAATTTTTTGTTTATTAACTTTTTATCCATACTATAGATAATAATAATATGATGAAGCAAAAAAGTTATAAATTAAAAATGCATTATTTAACAAATAAAGATTTAGCAAATTATCATATATTATTTATTTTTTATTAATGGCAGAGATCGATTTGACATAGCCATTCCATACCTTTACAATTGAGAAAGTAGTGACTTCAGTCCAGACAAGCTTAAATAAGTATTAAAAAATAAAAATATTTAGGGGTTTGACTTCGATTGAAGCTTAAGCAAGATTAGCCAAATATGGTCCAAATGATTTAGAGAAAGAAGAGAAGGAGAGTATATGGGAAAAGATTAAGGAATAATTTGAAGACAACTTAGTAAGAATATTATTATTGGCTGCTGTGATATCTTTTGTGATTTCATAATTTGAAGATCATGAAGAATCACATGCAGTGCCTCCTTGGGTAGAGCCTTGCGTTATCTTCACAATATTGATATTGAACGCTGCTGTAGGTATTTGGTAAGACTTGGATGCAGAGCGAGCCATTGAAGTATGATTACGTGTTCTATAATTTCTTAGGCTCTTAAAGATTTGTAATCACCTCATGCCATTGTATTAAGAGATGAAAGTTGGGGATAGATTGAAGCCAAGGACTTAGTTATAGGAGATATTGTAGAAATCAAATAAGGAGATAGAATTCCAGCAGATTTGAGAATGGTGGATTTGAAAACTATAACATTGAAAACAGATTAAGTATACTAAATTGAATAATATAATAGTCTATTTTAACAGGTGAGGTCAATCCTGTAAACAAGTCAACTGATCCTGTTTAAAAAGATAAGGCTGCTGTCTAGGATAAGATAAATTTCTTATTTTCTGGAACATTAGTATCTAATGGTACAGCTATTGGTATTGTATGTAATACTGGAATGAGAACAGAAATCGGAAAGATTTAGAAGGAAGTCTAAGATGCAGCAAAAGAGAAATAAGAAGATGATGATCCTTTGTCAAAAAGATTAGATGAATTTGGAGATAAATTAGCTAAATATGTCACATACATTTGTATCATTTGTTGGGTTATGAATATTGGTAATTTCTCTGATCCTGCTTATGGAGGAACTGTTATGGGAGCATTATATTATTTCAAGGTAGCTGTAGCATTGGCTGTGGCTGCTATTCCAGAAGGTTTACCAGCTGTTATTACAACCTGTTTAGCTTTAGGAGCTAGAAGAATGGCCAAGTAAAGGGCTATCGTTCGTAAATTACCAAAAGTTTAGACTTTGGGATGCACAACAATCATTTGTTCAGACAAAACTGGTACTTTGACAACCAATGAAATGTGTGTTAAAGAAGTAGTACTCTTATCAGGATTAGATGCATCATCAATTACATTATTCCCAGTGGAAGGAACATCTTATCATCCAGAAGGAAAAATTGATGGTTTGGATGCTAAGTTAGTTAAAGGAAATGGTTTAGCTGGAAATCTTAATAGATTATGTTAATCTATGGCATTATGCAATGAATCTAAATTATTCACTGATAAAGGAAGAGTTTAAAGAAGTGGATTACCAACTGAAGCTGCATTGAAAGTTTTAGTTGAAAAGATTGGAAAATATGATAAGTCATTTAATGGAAAACCAACTTTAGAAGCTCCTGAATAATATAATGAAAAGATCGTTGGTGAATTTACAAAGAGAGCAACCTTAGAATTCACAAGAGATAGAAAAAGTATGTCTGTTTTAGCTAGTTCTAAAAATGAAAAAGGAAATGTTTTATTCATTAAGGGAGCACCTGATTATTTATTAGAAAAATCTAATATGATTCTAAATTCAAATGGAGATGTAGTTCCCTTAAAGGCTTAAGATAAGAATTAATTATTATAAATTGTCAAGAATTTAGCAGAAAAGGGGTTAAGAACATTAGCAATCTGTGTTTAAGAAGAATGTGGTTCATTAAGTGATTATGATGGACCTAAACATCCAGCTCACAATTAATTGATTGATACAAATAACTATAAGGATTTGGAAAATAAACCAATTATTATTGGTGTTGTTGCCTTATAAGATCCACCCAGACCTGAAGTCAAAAGATCAATTGAAAAATGTAGAGAAGCTGGTATTTCAGTTATCATGATTACTGGTGATATTAAAGAAACTGCATAATCTATTGCCATGTAAATTGGTATTTTACATAATCAATCCTAATTCCCAACTCATTCATTCACAGGTTTAGAATTTTCAACAATGGGAGAAGAAAAATAAAAGAAAGTACTTGAATAAGTAATTGGAAGACCAAGTGGATTAGTTTTCTCTAGAACAGATCCATCACACAAAAGAGAATTAGTTAAATTATTAACTGGTTAATTGAATTAGATTGCTGCTATGACAGGTGATGGTGTTAATGATGCTCCTGCATTAAAATAAGCTAGTATTGGTATTGCTATGGGTATTTCTGGTACTGAAGTTGCAAAAGAAGCATCAGATATGATTTTGGCAGATGATAACTTTGCTACAATTGTTAGAGCAGTAGAAGAAGGAAGAGCAATCTATTAAAATATGAAAGGATTTATTAGATATATGATTTCATCAAATATTGGTGAAGTTGTTTCTATTTTCACATCTTCAGCCTTAGGAATTCCTGATGGATTCAATTCAATCTAATTATTATGGGTCAATCTAGTAACTGATGGTCTACCTGCTACAGCTTTATCATTTAATCCACCTGATCCTGATGTTATGTAAAAACCACCAAGAAAACATGATGAACCAATTATCACTGAATTTGTATTCATTAGATATTGTGTTATTGGAACTTATGTAGGTTTAGCAACAGTTTTTGTTTTTGTTTATTTTTATTTGGGATATGAATGGGCAGGAGATGGACATCCAAATGTCACATTCCATTAATTAAGAAATTGGGCTGAATGTCATCATTGGGAAGGATTCAAAGTAGCTAACTATGACAAATACGATTTCTCTAAAGATCCATGTTTGTATTTCTCTTGGGGTAAACAAAAGGCTTCAACTTTAAGTCTTTCTGTTCTTGTTGTTATTGAGATGTTTAATGCTTTGAATGCCTTGTCTGAAGTATAATTATTTTATCATACACTTTATAGGATGGATCAATATTGAAGGTTGGATTGTTTGCAAATCCATATTTGATTTTGGCTATTAGTGGATCAATGATTCTCCATTGCATGATCTGCTATGTACCATTATTTGAAAATATCTTTAACACTGTACCATTATCCATTTAAGATTGGTATTTTTTAATATAATTACAATTTTAGGATTTTAATCATTGGAGTTTCTGCGCCTGTAGTTTTAGTTGATGAGATTCTTAAATTCTTCTCTAGAATTAGAAATGCAAAATTGTTGGAAGAGAGAAAGAAAATACAATGAGAAATTATACATAAAACAATATTAATTAGATATATATATCTTTTTTGTAATAATAAACAAATATGTAAAGGAAAAAATAGAAGAAAAAAAGATCAATTGGGGGTGGTATGATTTAACATATAACACAATTCATCTATTGGATATATATTAAAATATATAATGGATTGCTTATTAAAGAATTAATTATCTTAGATTAAAGAGTATTTGGATGAGATATAAACAATAATAGGGGGATGAAATATATATAATAATATAGTAGTAAATGTGTATATTTGTTTGTTATTATAATTAATTTATAATTTGAATAATGCAAAAATAAAGCAGATAAAATACTTAGACAGCATTTTATTCTCCTTAACCTGGAATAAGTTCGCCATAACCATTGAGATAGATTATATCTCCAGGAATTTATGGCCCTCGTAATTCGTAAAATTTTCTTATTGATTCATATACTACAAAGCATCAAGAATAGGATTCAGATAGACTATTAGGTTCATCTCTTAGATTTAATATGTTGAAAGATAGTCATTAGTAAATTGAAAAGGAAATATCAGTGCTTAAATCGAATTTACTTTAGAGTAGGATGAGTGGTGATAACTTTTAATTTTCAACGCAGCCTTTGGACAAGTTGCTTAAACGTATGGATGACAAAGGCACTCGCAAGACTGAATAAATAAGGTATGACCCACCTTTGACCTATAGGGCGGATGATTTGTTGACTGAAATTCTTTAAGAGCTATCAATCATATCAATTAATGCCAAGAAATTAATAAATTAGCGATCTTCACAAAAATTATAAATGCAAGTACTTAAAGATATTAGAGAGATTATTGTTGGATGGAATAATATGCATAACATAATTAATCAAATTTGTTAAGCTGCCCAAATTTCTATTCAATAACTTTACAACACAAATATTAATCAATTATTAAAAAAGGATGAACTCAATAAACTCTATTCTTTAATTGAGAAACATCAAAATACTTATCCTTAATCTTTTGAATAACTTTATTAAATTATTGCAAGCAGTCTTTAAAGTAGAGAATAAGATCATAATAAACTTATAGAAATCAATACTCAATTACGTTAGTAAGAGATTTAAAATAAAGATTTAAATATAAAAAATAAGAATTTATTTGCAGTTATTACTAAGTTAGAGGGTAAAGTAAATAAATTATAAAATAAAAAACAATAATTAGAATATTCAAATAAATAATATTCTAATTAAATGTAAAATTCTTAAAGACCACAAGATATTTATTCAGATAATAATGATAAATATAAATAAAAAAATGCTATGGTAGAATCATAATCAAGTCTTGATTCTAAAAATAATCAAAATAAATTAATAGAAATTTAAATAAATTAATTTTAAGAACTTATGGTTGAAAAGGATAATGAAATAATGAATTTAAAATAGTAAATAGAAGAATAAAATGATATTATTTAGAATCATTAAAAAAAAGTAAAATAATTGGAAAATGAAAATAAATTACTTAAACTATAATTCTCTAAAGTAGTTGAAAGTTAAAAACAATGTAACTATATTCTAATTAGTTAGTACAGAAATAAAAAACTGAAGTCAATTCTGAGTATAAAAATTATAAAGATGATTCAAGTTAAAAGTTGAAATCTTTAAGTTAAGAAATTGTCGATCTAAAGTAAAAACAGAACATGTATTTATAATTTCCTATCCTCTACTTAGACACAGTTCTAGAGATTATACCTTTGAAGTTGAACAACTTAATTAATAAATTTCTAAACTTAAATCTGAAAAAGAAGATAAAGAAAGAGAAAATTTGTAGAATCAATTAAAATTACAAGAAATTAAATAAAAATACAATGATTTAAAGTAATCTTACTAAGAGCTATCCGACTAATATTAAATAGATCAAGTAATGAATAAATAAATAGTTTAATCCTTATAAACATAAAAAGAAGATTATGAAAATAGAAATTCAGAATAGTAAATACTCTTCTAATTAGATTTAGCATCTTAATAAGAATTAGAAACCTAATCATAATTGATTAAACAATTAGAAAATGATTTATAATAAGCATAAATTGCATATAAGTAATAGGAAGTTAAATTATTAAATTATGAAGATGAAATAAATAATCTAAATATTTAAATCAAAAGACTTGAATAGGAACATACAGAATAGCTTCATATTTTAGATAATACAATATAAAGTAAAGATTAAATCATATAATAATATGAAAGTAATAGTAGAATTTTGAATGATACTCCTGAATAACTTAGAAGCAAAAGTGTGGAATAGACAACTATTTAAGGTCATTTGAAATCATAGATTGATTCTTTAAATAAGAGTTTATCTAATTTTGAATAATAAATCAGAGATTTAACTAAAGTTAATAATGAGTATTAAGATTAAATTACTAATAAGGATAAGATGTTAAAAAATAAAAATTAAGAAATTATCCAATTACAATAATAGATTAAAGATCTTTAAGGATTAAACTAAAAGATATAAGTTTAAGAAAGAGCAGTTCATCATAATGAGAAACAAGTATCTACTCTAAATTAAACCATATCAAAACTATAGGAATCATTAAATTTCAAGGATTAAATCATAATAGGAAAATAACATGAAATAGAAATGTTATAGAATTAAAAGAAAGATCATATTTAATAATAAAAGTAATAAAGTCTTTTATTTGAATAATAAAATCAAAAATTAAAGGTTGAAAATTAAGAATTATAGAATAAATTAAAAAAATTGGAAGAATAAATGATATTAAAATAAAAAGATGAAATAGTTATAAGTGAATAATAAGGAATTTAATAGAATAAAATTTAATAATTGGAATTGTAGATAAGAAAATTAACTTAAGATAGTGAGGATGAAAAAAAATAATAAGTTGATAAAATACAAAGATTGACATTAGAATTAGAGGAAACAGAAAAAATGTAAATGTAATTAAATTAAAAATAAATCTTATTTGAAAATGCATAAAATAAAGTAAATGATGTAGAATCTGAATTAAATTCTGCCTAAGATTTAATATAATAATTGGAATCCAGAATTTTAGATTTATAAAGAGAAATTTCAGTTGAAAGATCAAACTTTTTAAAGGACAACTAATTAAAAATTGAAGAATTAAACTCTCAACATTTAGAAAATGAAGATCTTATGAAAATAAATTAAGATCTGACATAAAAGAACATTTAACTATCAGATTAAATAGAAAAATTGCAATAAAATTAAAGTGATAAATAATCAGGTCTTAATTAAGAAATTAATATTCTTAAAACAACAGAAAATCATAATAAAGATATTATTAAGAAATAAGAATAATAAATTTAGGAATTGAATTCTTAAATATAATAATTTATTTAATGTTAGGATGTTGCAAATATAGAAAAGACTTAATTATCATAAATGCTAAATGAATAATTGAATTCAATAACAGATTTGAATAAACAATTAGCAATTATCAATATAAAAAATGATTAATAACTTGAAGAAACTAAGGCATTATTTAGTTCAGAATTAGTTATTAGAGAAACAGAATTAATTAAAAATGTGCTATAGTAATCTGCAGAAACACAGAAATTATTAACATAGATAGGTAATTTAATTGAATAATCAGAAAAATTCAAATCAACTATTGAATAACTAGAAGTGAAACTTGGAGATTCAGAATAAAAATATAAAATTCTTTCTGAATAATAAAAAGTTTAAGTTACTTAATCTTAATAATTACTTTAGGGTTAAATTGATGAATTAAATTAATTAAAATAGGAACAAGAATTTAAAATATCAAATTTACAAAATGAACTTAATGAAAAATCTTTAGATTTATAAACATAGTTATTACGCATTTAGATATAAGAATAAGATATTGGTAATTACTAAGTGTAGATAGATAATTTAAATAAGTAAATTACATATTTGGAAAGTTTAAATAAAGATTTAAAATAATAGATTTAAAGTTTAGATTAGAGTATGTAAAATGATTAGTAGTAAATTGTAAATTTAGAATAAAAAATAGATGAATAATAGAAAAATAAATAGATATAAGAATCTAAGATTAATGAAATACAATTATTATTGAATTAAGAATAAGAAAAATGTTCCAAATTAAGAAGTGATTTGATAGAAAGATCTAATCATTTTGATTAATAAGTAAATGAAATCAAATAAATTAAAAATGATAATAATCATTTAAAAGATATCAAGCTTGAATTAGAGAAGAATTTAGAAGCTAGAGAAGTTATTATAGCAAATAATAATGATATAATAAATGATTTAGATTTAACCATTAAAAAAAAAAATTTAGAATTTAATGAAAAGGAAAATAAATTATAATAACAAACAAAAGAAATGGAAAAAATTAACAATAAGATTTAATAATTACAATCATAAAACACAATGCTTGAGAGTTAAATTCATGAAAAAATATAAAATGTTTAATAAATTTAACAAGAACTAAATGCATTATAACATTAAAATCATGAACAAGAATAAAATAATAAGAAATTATAATTATAAATTAATCAAGATACATAAAATTATAATTAATTAAATCAGAAAAATAATGAATTATAGGAAAGAATAACTATGTTAAATAATGAGATTGCAGAATTGAAAAAAAATAATAAAGACTTAGTTGAAAATTAAGTATAAATCGCTAATAAAAATGAAGCAAATCAAGCTTAAAATAAATTAATAGCTTCTTTACAAGAATAAATTAATCATTTAGAATAAAAAATATTATAATTAGAAGGTGATTTGAAAATAAAAGAAGATCAAATATCTCATTCTATATAAGAATGTTAAGTCTAAGAATAAAAATTATTATAACAAAATAACTAACTTGCATAAGATCATGATGAATTGATGGCATTATAAAAGACAGATTATGAGAAAATTAAAGAACAAAATAATTAATTATCATTACAAACTAATTCTTAATAATTAGAGATATAATAATTAAAATTAGAATTGTAATAGGAAGTTTAAAGCAAATCATAATTAAATGATTAAAAAATAGAAATTGATAATAAATTAGTACTATTGAATGAAAAACTAATTTAAAAAGAATAATAAAATTAGTAATTTGATTAATAATTAAAGGATGCAGAAATCTTACTATCAAAAGAACAAAAAAGGTTAAATAGTTAGATTGAAAATTTAAATTCATAAATTTCAGCTTTGAGAAAATAAGTTGATCAATTAAAGGAAGTCTTAGTTTAAAAGGAAATAGATATAGCTGGTTACAGTAAGAGAGAAAATGAAGCAATGAAATTATTTGCATATAAAGATGGAGAGATTTTAACATTGTAAAATGAAATTGAATCCTTAAAAGACTAAGAGAACAGTATGTCAAGTAAAAAGGATAATGATGGAATTAAACAATTATCTTAGAAGGATACAGAAATTTAAGGATTAAAAAATGAACTTGAAACAATTAAAAACTAAAATCTGATAAGAGAAAATGAGATACTTAAATTAATTGAAGGAAAAAATGAAGAAATATTATAAATATAGAATGAATTATCTACATTAAAGAATGAACTTGAAACAAAATAAAATTAAATTATTTAATTATAAGCTGATTCAAATTAAAGTTAATTAATTTTAAATGAAATCAAGGCATTATTTAATTAAGATAATATATTAGATTATTTAAGACAATTTAAATCTTAACATGAAAAACAATGTGAAAGAAAGTTTACATATTATTAATGTTTATAGTCTTTAATGGATGAGTATCTAAGAAATTAATAGGCTGTTTTTTATGCTTAGAATTATGTAATATATTAAATTTAATTTATAGCTTAAATTATCTTAATAAGAATAAAATAGTTTATTGGCATATCAAAAGGATATTTAATTAATGAAAGCAAAATTACCAATAAAAACAGCTTTAAGTAATATCAAAGAAGAGAAAAATGAAGATTTAAGTTTTTCATCTAATGAACATTAGGTAGAAATAAATGAAAATGATATCAGTGGGTTTATTGGTGACATTGATATATCTGCCATTATCAATAATGATAAAAATAAGAAAGAAGTATTTTATAGAAATTATTCTTTTAGAATTCAACATCAACTAAGTAATAACTTTCACATACTGAAGAAGTTAATATTTTGAAATCGAAATTAGAAACTGCTAATGAAGAGAATGTGAAAATTATAGCTAAGTTTTAAACTTTATTAGAAAGAATAGCTGCAAAGGAGGAATAAATGTTATAATTAAATAATTTGGCCAGAGATGTAAATGAAATGAATATTTTAGTATAAACATAAGATGATGGCTATGTAAAAGACTTCTGTTGATCCTCAAGCTATTCATGCTAAGGCTCATTTAAGAGATTGTTTAAAAAAGTTTCTTACTGCTTGTGGTCCTAAAAACTTAAATTATGATTTAGCAGAAGCAATACTTAATACATTGTTTTAATTTTTAGAATTCTCAGAAAAAGAAAAGGAAGACATTCTTGATGAATTAGCAGTTAAACCTGCTGATAAAAAGAGGGGATTGTTTAGATATTGTTTAAGAAATGATTTCATATAATTAATAATAGTAAATATTAAGAATGTTTATCGACCTTGATAATTTTGAGTTAAACAAATAAC
>JPFL01000366.1:2302-58056 GCA_000733385.1 Paramecium biaurelia
TAATAAATATAAAATTACCCTTATTCATCCATCATTAAATCTAGTGCAAAATATTCAACAAAGAATATGCAATCATAACCTAATGCTCTGCCAAAAAGTGTATGTAACATAGCATGTCCAGTACGATCTGCCACTGCGCAACATCTATATGCTTATCCACCTGTTCCAAACTTCAAACTTTAACCTCCAAAAGCTCTTTAATAAATTCTGCCTTCAGGAGTACGAGAAAATGGTAAACCATAACTTTCCAATTCATAAACTGCCTTGGGTGCTTCTTTGCACATATATGAAATAGCATCCTGATCACCTAACCAATCTGATCCTTTAATAGTATCATATGCATGCCTATGTAAATTTTGATTTATAATACCATCTCCAATCATCTTCTGTCATATTACCTAAGGCTGCATTAATACCTCCTTATGCTGCAACTGTATGGGATCTAGTTGGAAATAGCTTAGATATGCATGCAGTCTTAAAACCTAATTCAACTAAACCAAAGGCTGCTCTTAATCCAGCTCCACCAGCTCCTACAACCACTGCATCATAAGTGTGATCTATGACTGTATATTTATCTGTCAAATGACCCTTAATCTTTAATATTTAATATTACTTGAGATGGTCCTTTTTCTGGTTTACTTTAGGCAACAACAGCAAATCGATTCATAAGTTTCATTGCTTATTGCCTAAACAATGCTTACTTCGTGATAGCAAACATCAAATTAAAAAGATATTTTAATTATTTTATGCTTTAGAAATTGTATTTTGAAAGAGTTGGTCAATCTCTTTTTATTAACATAGAATATAAGATTCAATGTTAATAAAAACTTAAGTTGATAATCTCTTCATTATATAGTTCACTAACTTTAAGCTTAAAAGTTAATGTAAAAACTAACCAAAAATTCTAAAGATGGCAAATATAATAATCGGATAACCAACAAAAAATGTATTTTTACTGTTAAAAATGGCAATCCATCATAGAGTGCATTCTTAAGTTCACAAAACAAAGAGACCTAAGGAACATCTACATTGCCTAAAAAAGAATCATTTTATGATCTTAAACTAAGTATGTAAACTTGTCTCAATAAGTCACTCGAACATTATGGAGAATATATATCTTATGAAGAGATTATAATATAGTTCTAAAATTCTATTTCATTTCATGACTTAGGAGATCAATTTTTATCAGAAATCTGAATCACTGATTGTACTATATTCTTTAACTTCTTAACTAATTTAATTAAACTTATTGGTTATGAAAATCTAGATCTATTTAATTAATTATGTAAGAGTAAAATAAAAAATAGGGAGAAGATAATATTTGGGATAGTGATGTTTCAAATTAATTATGAAATATATTGTTATAATATCAACTCATAATATTTTCATATGCTCCTTATAATTAAGTTGATGAAAATGGATAAGTTGAATTCTTCCAACGATCTATATTGAATAAAGATTAGATTATATTCAAATTGGTTTTCATAAATTTAGGACATGCTTAAGCAACTAAATAAATAAAGACTGGTAATGTTCCATCTTAGCCAGGATTATCATCAATTCCAGATATTTTCAATAACTAAGACGTGTTACTCAAACAATCAGAAATCATTTGTAATTTTTCAATAGGAGTCATTACTTAATCAATCTATCTGAAAGCTAATATTGATTTATATCACTAAATACATTCACTCATTTTTTATAACATAGGCAATTCTGATAAACAAATATTAACTTCTTATTATTCTTCTAAGTGTTTTAATTTCTATTAACATTATTCGATAAATGGTTTATCTTCTTTTATTTCGTTCATGGTACAATATTTCATCATGATTCTGCGTACAACAGACTTTTCAACTGTTTCATAACACAAATCAACGTATTAATTGTTTTTTTTTAAGTTCTAATTTTATGGGAAAAAAGATTATTATTCTAACTTTTCTTCTACAAATTTCATATAGTTTTAAAATAATTTAGAGACTCTAAAATAATAGAATTCTGTATTACATCTCTATAAAAACTTAATCTCCTTCTAAGGCTAGTTATAAATGTTTCAGTCCACTCAATATATCTATAAAATCTCTTATACTTTAAAATGGTAATTCTAATTATAATGAATTCAAATCTGCTCCATTAACAATCTGTAAGAATTATTATTTTTCGTTATCCTTTGGATCTAGTGATTTAGTTTTAGATGAGTCTTAAATTGAAATCAAATTGATTTATCCATACCTAAAACTCAATAAACATGGAATCTTGATATTTTTTTTAAAATAGTTTAATTTTTTTTTTAACTCTATTGTTTTTAACATTTTATTCAAAGTTTTGATTTCATTTCTCTCAGTTTTAAGTTGTGTGATATTTTTCAAGAATGCTTCTAACATTGCCTTTTATTCTATATAAGAAACAAAGAGCACTTACGATTTTTTGCATAAGTAACTTTCTAATCAAATTCTTAGATCATTTCTTGACATAAAAGTGAAAGATTATTGCTAGTATATTGATTTGGTATCATTTTATAAATTGAAAGTAAATAATTTGCATATAACTATGGTGAAATATGCTCATATTGTTTAATTATTTAACCCTTATTTTCATATGACTAAATTAAATAACAAGAATTACATCTTTATACATGTATATTAAGTTATCAAAACTTAATATAATATTGTTCCTCAATTTAGACAAAAGAGATATTCGTTCAATGGAAATTAAAAATTATGCAACAACTTATTTGGCCTTTGAAATAAACAATAATTCTTCCTTATCTTATGCACTAAACTTCTATGTGAATTTAAAAGCAATATCAATATAATTGACATTATAAAGATCAGATAGTCTATGTACTGCAAAATGCATATTATTTGCAAGTATCTTCTATCCTTTCCATGATACATTATTATTCATATAATCACTTCCCATTTTCAAATTATATCTCATTATACTATCTGCTAATTCTCTTAAATCAGTATATCTAGTTAATTATTTACCTCCCAAAGACCCTTCAATTCTTGATTTTGATATTGTATTTAATAAAATTTGTAAATCTGAAATGGAGAGTAAATAGGATATAAAATGTTTTTCAGATTTTTCTTTTATGTAAAAATTCCATTATGTTTGAGGTAATTCAATTAATTCTTTAAAATAATTAAAGACACTTGTATTTGTTAATGAAATTTTGAGTCCTTCTATAATTTCTCCCTTCCAAATACCCAATAAGATTTTACTTATTACTGCAATATTATTAGTTTAATATGAAGATGACTCTAGTTATTATTAATTAAGAAACATTGCTGTAAATTCAGGCAATACCCATTTATTAATAAGGAATTAAATTAGTAAATTAAATATTTCCTCTTATTTATAAGATTAATAAAGGACTTTAAAGATTTGGTATTATAATCTACATAAAGCTCTCATTATAAAAGGTAAATTATGTAAGCTATTTATAATGTTGTCACAAATTGAATTAACGATCATCTCAGTCACTTTACGTCTATCATATAATATTTTTGCTGTTTCCTCTACTATTTAAGGGTCTATTATTCTCTATAATGGTGTTTGACAATATGATTAAATTGCTGGAGTAATTTATTCAATTATTGCATTCAGTAGAGTGTCTGGAATTTGTGTTCTTCTTACATTCTCATAAACATTAGTATCTTTATTTTCTTCTGTTCCTTGCATTAAGATTGGTATAATATTAAACATTATTTTCCTTGCTTTATTCTCTTGTTTTAATTTCAAAAGCTTTGCAGATTCTTTGCTTTCCTTCAATTTTAACTATGATTCATAAATTCTATAATATATATATATATAATACATTTTAGGATTTAATTCTAACTCTTCTTTCACATTCATTAATAAATTTAATGCTTATCCACATATTTATTATATGTATGATTAACATAAAGGACCTTTACTGAATCCTATAAGAAATTTACAGACTAAATTAGTTTTATCCTAAAACATTTCTAATGGATTCTTAAGATTAATTAATTCTAATTTTAAGAGTTCACTTAATAATTTAAAAACTCCTTCTTAGAGACCAGCACCTACAATTGGATCATAAAGAAATGTTAGAATATCAAATATAAACTCATCCAAATTATGTGCACCAACATCTAAAGATGAGTGTATCAATTATGCAAAAAGTTCTTGATTTTCCATCAACAAAAATATAAACTTTTGTATATCAGAATGAACATTTTCAAATTTGTACCCTAATAAACATTATTTTTAATTATAATTATTTGTTTATTGTTGATTGTACAATCTACGTAAGTCCTTATATCGAAGTTATGTCTTGTAATACTTCTCAACTGTATTCAAAAGAATCTAAATGCGCTCATTCTTAGTTTCATTTTCTAATTTGCAATTGCCACAAAGTACCCTTATTTAGCAAATTATATTGCAATTAAAGATTCTCCTATAAGGAATTCCATTATAGAATCGTATCTGAATTAAATGATTCTCTTTTAGATATCTTAAGATGATTAGAATCTTGGATTTGTGCAATATTCACATCATTTTGGTCTTCTTGCATTTCGAACATTTCTATATGTTCTGAATTAATATTAATTTATTATAGTATTATAAACATTATTCTACAATTATTGACTTTGTTTCTAATTAACAATATTTAATAATATTATTATGTATAGATAATTCCCTTTTTTAAACAGAGCCTATCTTTTTGTATTTCTTTAAAAATAATATATTAACAAATTATTATTCAACTTAATCTATAAAAACAATTATAAACCTTTAAATAAATAATAAAATATAAAGTAATTTAGAATCTTAATGACATAAATGTATTTAATATTTTTAAATACATTTAGAAAAATGATGAATTCCATCATTGAATATTTTGAATATGATAAATTATTTTATTTTTTGAAAATTCTAATATCTTCTTAACTTATGAATTAATTTAATATATTTAAGTATAAATAAATTAGATCTGTGAAAAGAGTAGATTTATTTAATCACAATTTTGAAAAAGTAGAATTAGAAAAATAAATTAACAGAATGTTCATTTTTATTTTTTCTTATTCAATTTATAAATATTGTTAGGAATGTGTTTCTTAGTTCACCTTAAAAAATGTTTATTATTCTTTTAAAATATAAATTGAATTAATTTATGTTATTGACAAGAGAAAATATTGAATTTTATACTCAAAGAAGAAAACAGTATTGTGAAGACTTCTTAAAGCTAACGAATTAATTTAAACCAAAATTAGAGTTATTATAAAAAAAATTGATTGCTTCAAAGTAAGTAATAGATGGTCCTAGTAAATCAATTTCTCATTAACAAAAGATCAAAAAAGTCAATAAGGTTTTAGCATCTCTATCAAAATCGAAAGAAGTTCAACACAAAATTGATAAAGAAATGATACGGTGTTCATGTCAATATAAATTAGACGAAGTTCCAAATTGCAAGTATTGAATTATGTAAATTTAGTTTCAATTACTCATAAACTTGTAATAAGATACAATAGGCAATGATACCTCTCATTCAAAATCTTCAAATATAGATTAAAGATAAGCAAGAAGAGATTCTAAGCGATTAAGATTGTGCTGATTTGTATATAAAAGTAAGTTAAATAACTTTATTAAGAGAGATGAATTCGAAAAGATGAAGCATAAGTCAAAGAGATTATAATAAATTATAGAGAAATTGTAGATAATGGAATTAAAACAAGAAGAGAAGGTGTATAGAGAAAGTATTAAGAAATTAGAGAAATTCGATCAAGAGGAAGATTATGATGAAACTCTACCATATTCTAAAAAGGCATTAATGTCAAAAAGGAAGCTAGAAACACAATTTTTAATGGATGAAGAAAGAAAATAGAGAAAATAATTTGAAAATGAAAGGATTAGAGAAGCTATTGAAGAATAAAAATAAAAATATCAATCATTAGATAATAAAATAAAAACCCATTATAGAAAAATGGGTTTATAAAAGAGAAAATTAGAAAGTATGAGTGATCTTAGAGAATATATAAATGATTGTAAAACCAGTTCATAAATAAAAGGAGATTTATAAAATAATTAAAAACAATAGTAATTAAAAGGTATTTTAAATTCAGATAAAAGGTTTTCAATAACATTATTTTCAACTTAAATGAATTCCTAAAATATAACGTATTATTTTATTATATAAATTAAGTCCTATAGCTGGTGAAATTAATGGTTTAACAGCCCCTATCATAAGTAATATTAATACATAAAGAACAATAATAAATAATTTAGGAAAGTAAACATCTCAAAATTTTAACAAGATAAAGAGAAGATATAATAAATTAGGGTAAAGATTAGAAAATGGATCGAATTTTGATTTTTAAGATAATAAATTAATTTTATTATGATCAAAATTATTAGATCTAACACTTTAGACAATTTACTGATTGATTTGTTGGAAAAACTACTAAGTAAATTTCTAAGCAATTCATACAATATCTATAACTTGGGATTGAGATTCTAGGTGGATGAAATTAATAACCATGACATTATGTGCAAGGATAAGCTTTATTGCAACAAGAGAAAATTGGAATAGTATTACAAGAGATTCTGTGAGGACAATCTTAAGTGTATAGAATATGTGGAAATGTTCTTAATTATTTTTCTCTTTCAAATTCTTTCTCTTTTTTCTTTTATTCTTCTTTTAATTTAATTTATTCTAATTCTCTCTACTTTTACTCTTTTTTCATTAGAATTAATTGTTATTTTTAAACTTCTGTCTATTTCTTTACTTCTTCTTATTTTTGAATTTCAATCTTTCTTTCTTCATCTTAAATTTCATTCATTATTAATTAAAATGGTCTAAATTATTCTAAATACTTTTCCTATTTTTATGCTAAAATCTATAGTTTTTATTATGCATATTCTTTTTTTTATTTTTAATCTATAATTTAAATTTTGTTACTATCTCCTAAAGCTGTTGTTAATTCAAATTCTAATTATTCTTTGAAATCATTCCAAGATTATTAAATTTAATCAGCTTTTGATGTAAGATACTTTTCTGTTTCATTGATAATGTATTCAACTTCAGATAAATGTTTTCCTTATATGAAACTTAAACTTTCTGTAAGTTCTTCTTAGGTCATGTCAAATATATTTTTATTACTTAAGTAATTTACTCTATTTTGTAGATCTCTTTCTAAAGGTTACCATTATAGTTCTTCATCAATTTATTTGATTACATTCTCTTCTATCTATTATATTCTTTCTTAAATATTTATTCTTAATTTTCCAAAATATGTTTTTACTTAAGTAATTTTATCTGGAACTCGCATAATTTAATTACAAAGATTGTCAAACTAAGAAATATTTATATATTGAACATACTTATTGTCTTCTGTCATCATATATTTTACAAAATGTTTATAATTCCATATTTTGAGAAGCATGACTACCATGTTATTCAATTTAACAATAAGAACAACCTAATCTATTATCTGCTTCACAATTTGGATATTAACAAATGAAAACCATCTTATTCTTCTCATGAGAATTTTTAGTACAAATTGCTTCCATTTTGAGTCCTAACATATTAATGATCGAACGTTCATGCATTGATGGAAGTTATTACTTTGATATGATTTAAGATGGCCTTTTTTATAAAGCTCTAGTTGGAGAAGGTGGATATGGAAATGTTTTAGAGCTATGTTAACAATAATTATCTTACCTAACAGACTAACAATGACCTACAGGACTATTAGAACTACGAAATGATTATTATGATTTTGACATTTCTAATTACTTTTAACTACCAGTCATCTGGTCTTGGGTTTAATTTGCTTTCTTTTTAGGACTTGATGAATTTTATGAATTCAATGAGCTTCTTCTTAGATATTACGGTGTTTTAGCATATTTAAGTTAAGATTTTTGCATATTAATTTAATTTGCGGTCGATTTGAGATGAAACAAACAAAAGAAGAAAGTGTAAAATTGTATTTAGACTTCTATGATAAATATACTTGGCCTCTAGAGATTGCTGAAACTTTACTAGAAGTCAGGTAATATCTTACAGAATCCACAATATTGTCCCTCTTTCAAAATTTCTATTTTTCTCATAAAGGTTAGCGAATCAATGAATACAGTGAATTTTCTATTCCAGATGGAGGAAAGTTGCAGGTTTTATTAGGTATATAATACAATAATCATGTAGATGAATTTAATGAAAGAACAGCTAGATTCCATTTAAAAAGAGTGTAAGAAATGATTATCAATCTATCACATTATCAATTTCTTTGTAAAGGCAAAAATTAAAATGAAGATTCATTAACACTTAAAGAAATAGGTGATTTATAATTAAATGATATCCTTTAACCATCTATCAAACCAACTTTACTCTTAATTGATGACAATAAGGCTATTAAATAGAATGTATAGTAATTGGGGTTGTCATCTTTCAATCCTCCTCCACTTTCGCGCAAATTAAAGGGTAATGGAGACAACAATTATTAGGTGATCTCTTTTATATTGTCCTTAAAACTATTGAATCAGTCGAATTAATAATAACAGCCTCGAATTTAGGGTTTTATGTCAATAGCTCTTAAGGACGAACTTTTGAGCCCACCCAAAAAAGCGATTGTTACTACAATCTCATAGATCTGGTTGTGGATCACAGTCCATCATTTAAGTAAAATAATGTATTTACATAAATTTAGAAAGGAATTAATTAATGCAATTCCAGAATAATAATAACCTGCATTACCAGCTACACTTAAATATAATCATAAATGGTTATCAGTACAAGAAAATCCTTTGACTTTAGATCATTAAAGAAGTGAAAGTTGGGCTTTGGATTTACATGGATTTGATGTTACAAGTCTGAGAGATTGGAATGAAGAATTATAAGTATTTCGTTCATTACCAAAAATTGATTTAATTTAAAAATTGAATAGAGATAAAGCATTATCAAAGGTTTATGGAGATTTTGTAGAGGCTGCTGTAAGAGGAGCTTGTGCTGTTGTTGATAAAATCATTTAGCCTTTGAATCCAATGGATATTGAATGCTAATAAGTTTACGTTTATAATCAGATATTCTTTAGTTTTGCTATGGAAACACCAGAAGATTTTAAAGTATTTAATCTTATCTAAATTAAAGTAAGAAAGTGGTCCTGATGCTACACCAACAGTCTCAACAACAAATTGTGATTTTAGAAATTTATAGATTCTCCATAAATTAGATATTCCTGGATTAAGTGTTTTGAATACATGCTTAGTTGATTATAAAGGAAGAAGAGTTATAGCATAATCAATTATACCAGGAATTTTGAATAGTGATCATAGTAATTGTACTTAATATGGTTCAATTGATGATGGAAAGACCATTTAAAAATCTGAAGAATTTCACAAAGTTATGTCAAAAACATGTGAATTCTTTCATCTTGATACAGATATTGTATTTCTTGATAGCAATTAACAAAAGTATTCTATGGCTGGAAGCATAGAAGTAAAAGGTATAATGGGATCAGATAAAAGGATGTATTTACTTGATCTTTTAAGATTATCTCCTAGAGACTATAATTATTAAGGAGATAATTATTAATGTTGCGTTTTAAGATATGAGTTACTTTAAAATTATTGGGTTGTTAACACTATTTAAAAAATAAAATAAAATAATAGTGATGATCCAAAAACATAATAAGAAGCATATTAAAATATTTAAAATCTATTAATTGGTAATCCAAAAGAAGGATTAAAATTAAATCCAGCTTTAGGAACTAAGACTATATTATAATCATCAGAGAAATTGACATAATAAGAAGATGATTTAAAAAAATTGGCTACATTCTTGTCAAATTAAGCAATTCCATAATTAATTTAAGAATTATCTTAACCAGAAACAACAAGACACTCTGATTTAAGTATTTCAGACATTTTTCATTCTCATGGAGTAAATATGAGATACCTTGGAAGAGTAATTAGTTTTATTCGTTCCGAAGAATAACCCTCTTTAAGACTTACTTTGGAAAGAGTAGTATTTGCTAAGACATTGAAACATATCTTTAGAGAATCAATGAGAAAAGCACCACAAAATCAATTATCTTAAGT
This sequence comes from Paramecium biaurelia, assembly GCA_000733385.1. Taxonomy (NCBI): domain Eukaryota; phylum Ciliophora; class Oligohymenophorea; order Peniculida; family Parameciidae; genus Paramecium; species Paramecium biaurelia. The sequence goes on from JPFL01000366.1 coordinate 12,371, forward strand.
TTTGTGTCATCTTTTAAATATAATTTTCTCTAATTCAAATCCTTTAGTTAATAATACTAAATAAGAGGAAAAGAAGAAAAAAAAGAAAAATAAAAATAAAAGTACTTAAAATGGTGATAAATCTCATTTTAGATGTTTAATATAAAGCAACAATTATTAATATCCAACATAATAAGAGGTTTGGGATTAAATCAATAAGATTGCAGAAGCTAGATATTAACATAAAATAGATTCATCAATATTGAATAAGAAAGGGTTCCATAAATTATCTTGTTTAAGAGAGTTATGTTAATAAATTGGATTATAATTGGTTGCTCGAGATTATCAAGATTTTTAACCTTCTGATATAGTAGGAATCTAGCCCATAATCAAGTTTATAGAATAAGTATCAGAAGATGCTAAAAATAATATAGAAATTGGTTAAAAATATATGCTTGAACATTAAAATCTTCATTAGGCTTTAGAATCTTATTTAACTGCATCCCAAATAATATTAAATTTACATGGTTAAATGCATAAAGAGTTAGCAAATTGTTATTCCAAGATTTCAGCTGTCTATTTAAGAAAATAAGAATATGATGCAGCCATACATTTCTAAAAGTAAGCTATATAAATTTATACTATTATTTATGGTTATGATCATCCATTAACAATCTAAGCAATTACAGCTTTATCTTTATATTATTTTTCTACTAAGAGTTATAAAGAAGCCTTTAATCATATGTTACATACATTATATCTTGCCAATTTAATTGGAGGTGAAGGCTAAGAAGTATTTAATTAGTATACAAATTTGTCATTACTTTATTCAGAAAGTGGTTAGCATTAGAGTGCTTTAAACTGTTTATTTGAAGGACTAGAAAAGTGTGAATCATTATTTAAATCCTTTTAAGGAACAGAAACATAATAGTACAAATTGAGAATATCTGGATATTATTCTGCAATTGCTTTGGAACATGGTGAAATTGGAGACTTTTAAAAGGCAGTAGAATTCTAAGAAAGAGCATCTGAACTATTAAAAAGAGTAATTTATATGTTAAAACTAGACTCTTAAACCAGAAGATACAAGAGTGAAGGAAGCAGAAGCTTTATTATCAAATCTAAAAAAGGCTTTGAATGAAAAAAGAAAGGACACTTAATAATCAAGTTTAGGTATAATTATTTTTGATGTTTATATAGATAGCAGAAGATAATTTGGTACTAATCGTAATTAATAATCAAAAACAGAATAGTAGTAAGTATAACAAATTCCAGATGAAATATATGTAGAAACTGATAAGGTATTATATAAGTAAAAACATTAATAGGAAAGAGAAGCTTTATTATAAAAATTAAGAGCAGCCAAATAAAGTATGAAATTCAAGAATAAAAATCAAATGGATATAAATAGATACATTCTTGCCTAATAACTTTATAGACAATCACAGTAATAATAAAAAGAATGATAACTGTGATTATTATGTATTTGTTTTATATTATTTATTAATTATAATCACTCATATTATTGGATTTTGATATAAATTAGTTGGCACTTTAGGACTTTTATAATATATTTAATAGAAGTTTATTTTTCTTAAGAATTACATCAAAGGAATAATTAAATCAGAATGTAACTTATAACTAATATGATCCATATCTTCTGCCAAATGTAATATACATATTTCGGCAGAACAATTTTCTATTTATTCTAATCAATGTTACCTTATAATTTTTCGGCTTATTAATAAGGTATCATATCATCTTTTTTTCCATGCAAAATAAATGTTGGAGATGTGACATCATATATATTAAGTAAATTGTTAAATCTTTATCTTATCAAATGCTGCACCCATGTTCCCACAAATCTAACATAATCTCTAACTGCATCCTTCAAAGAAGTAAAAGGAGACATTAAAACCAAACAACCAGGCTTATGTTTACTTGCTAAATAAGTAGCAGGACCAGATCCTATCGATCTTCCAAAGATCATTATAGAGCTTTCTTCATACCCTATTTTTTTAGTTAAATAGTTATAAACATAATCAGCATCATTTTATATAGCTTCAGCAGAAGTTTAAACATGATTGTATTTTCCATATCCTGGATATTCTACTGCTAAAACTGAAATCTTTTCTTACTATGATATAGTGATACTTACAAAACATTACGAAGATGTATCAAAAATGAATATGATTGATTGATGTCTTCAGCATTCCCATGAAAATACACAATAATATTGGATGAATTTTCATATTTGATAAGCAAACAAGGAATATGTCCAAAAATACTCCCATCTCTTTTTCCTATTTTTTTCTATTATAAGATTATGTCCTTTTTTTAATTGAATTAAAGAAAATGAGGAGAACTTCTACTTGTAGTTTCTCTTTTTTTAACCCGTGTGAACTAATTTTATTAAATACTGCTAATTTTTGTCTTGCCAATGTTGTTAACTGATTCCTAATTTAATTTTGATAATTTGTCCTCCAAGTCTTCTTCATAATCAACTAAGTCAAATTCTGGTGATCCTATTTCCTTATCTTCAAACTCAAAATTTTCAACTAAATTTTATTTCTTTGCTTCAAGTCTATGAATTTTTGGGAATTAAGGTATTGGTTGTTTTTGAAATTCTCTATAATTTTTATAAATCTTTACTATTGATCATCAATCAAAGCTAATTATTCTTCTTCTACTTATTGTGTTGTCTGTTTTACAAAGACAACCATATTTTTCTTTGTTTTCCTTTTAACATAATTCTAAAAATTTGGATAAAGTGCTGAATGTTTTGGTATCCATAATATTCTACCTTCATCAACATACACAATATCTAAAGTCTCTTTAGGAGCAGGAAAGAAAATGAAATCTAAGTCCATTTAGTTATTTAAAAATAATTAAACATTAAAACTGACCTTATTAATTAGGTAAGCATCCTGATTTGACTGTTTAATGAGATTCCAAAAATCATATGTCCTATGTATAATAATATTAAATGTTTTATATTGACTTTGATTGTATTTGTTCTATTTATTTGAATAAATTAATCAAAATTTTACGATGAGAATATTGTTGAATGACTCTAGATTAACTCTATGAATTGAATAAATGAAGCTCAAATATAAATTAATAAATATTGAGTAATTAGTCATTATACCATAAAGGAATATTCAGAATACTTTGAATTTATTTTTATTTGAATGAGGATTTTAAAAAAAATTAATTAAACAAGAAAATCAAGAAAGGGGATTTTTAATGAAAAAAAAGGCTTTAGGAAATTCAATAAACGTATAAAGGTTTTTGTAATGATTATTTGAATTCAAGGACAATCAGATAATAATCATTTCTGTATTCATAATAAAATAACAATTCAATTAGTTTCTTTTTTAATTTGATCAAATTTTCTTAAATTCTAGATATTTTAATATTATTCTTTAAGTTAATATAATCGATATGTTAAATACTTCACAGATATCAAATGCTTCATAATTATATATTTTTTTATCATATATAAAACAAATCTCTTTATTAATATTTGGTTATTTAGTATTATTTGATAAAATAAATGATAAAAGCTTCAGAATTTCTTCTAAATTAAAATCAAGCACTATTGGCCAATTTTTCAGAGCTCAAAGCTGAACCTAATCATGCTAAACCCATGATCTAATTTATGAAAGGGGATCCAACTGAATTTGGACATGAGCAATGTAAGATGAGTTAGATAGGCTATGACATTGTTAAATCTGAGATTCCTAAATCTTAAAATCACTCATATTGCCATTCAACTGGAACCCAAGTAATGTTTAACTTAAATAAATAGTTTGCCAAATAAGCTGTAGCTAAACATTTTGGTCATGGAAAGAACATTACAGAAAATGATGTAATTATAACACAAGGAGTTAATTAAGGATTGTTTTATTGTTTATTAGGTTTGTGTGATCCTGGTTAAAATATCCTTGTTCCTGAATTAGGGTTTCCCTTTTTTGATGGAATAGCCTAAGCATATTAAGTTGAGGTATAATAGATGACGTATTATTTTAGGTCAGAAAATATAAATTATAATCAGATAATAAATGGTAAATTGATTTTGAAGATTTGAATAGTAAATTGGATGTAAACACAAAGTTTTTATATGTGATTAATCCTTCAAATCCATGTGGTTCTGTATTTTCTAAGGAACATATTTAAGAAATAATTAATTGGGCAAATTAGAATCATATTTTAATAGTTGCTGATGAAATTTATTATGGAATGTCATTTGGTGAATTTGTTTCATTTGGAGAATTGGCAGATGAAGGACCTATCATCTGTTTGGGAGGAATGGATAAGATATTCTTCACACCTGGATGGTAAATATCATGGATGATTTTTTATGATAAAAATCATTATGCAGCTCAAATAAAATAAGCTATGTTTAATTTATGTCAATTGTTATTACATGCAAATGTATTTGTCATGAATTCTCTACCTTAAATATTAGATCAATTAACAATATTTTATGCTAGAGATAGAATGATGCATTTCAAAGAAAATCATGATTTTTTAATTTAAGAATTAAATCAAATAAGAGGTTTTAAGTGTATACCAGCTTAAGGAACAATCTATTTGGCTGTTCTAATTGATTTAAATGTATTTAAAGTAAAAAATGATACAGAATTTGCTAAAAAATTACTAAAAGAAGAAAATATAATGATATTACCTTTATCATGGAATGGTACTGACAAGTATTAAGGCATTAGGTAATGATTTTAAATATAAAAGAATGCTTACCATAGCAACTAAAGATGTTTATATTGAGATGATTGCAAGATTGAAAGAGTTTGTAAGCAGATTGTGAATTTATTTACATTTATATTCAGAGTTAATAAATATTAACTTATTATTTGAATTTTATTTTGATGAGAAGTACAATTTATCTAAAGTAAGAATCCATAAAATGAATTTTAAAGTTAAAAGAATATAAAAAAAAGATTAAATTGAAAAATTTATCCCTCTAAATTATAATGATTGATGAATAATCATAATTACTCAAGATAATAAAGTAAGTATTCAAATAAATTATCAATTATTTTGATTTATTAAACATAAATAAAATATATTACACATATATTACTTATATCATTCTTACTTTTAGAACTATGTTAAGATTTGAGTAATATTTATGAATGCCACAATTAGATAATCTGTTGATCTTTCATAATATAATAATACTGGCCATATGGGTAAAGACAGTAGCTTTAATAATTTATTAAATTCTTTACATATATCTACAAAAGACGAGAGAATATTAAATTCTACTGGTGGATATGTAAAGATATCAATAAAGTAACAATACTTAATAGACAGACCGTAATATTGAAATTATGTAGATTGTATTTATATTAAAATAACTAATGTAAAAGCAAAGGTGAGTATGATACAAATAGGTCAAATATTTATTTTCCTGCAAAAGCTTAAACATAAAGTTTAATATTGAAATTCATTTCAGTATCAAATAAAAATATCATTAATATCAATTTGTAATACCTAATTATTTAATCTTTATACCACTTCTCTGTTATAAATAATCCAACAACCACTAATATATATCTTAAATATATAACTTGTTTCTCCTATTCAATTATAAGTAATGCTAAATATACTAAACTAATAACAATATATGTATAAATGTAAATTTCTGTTTAGGATTCAAATGCATATATCAATAATGGTATATACAAAAGTGTTAACTATTTTGTGCTAATTAAATAATTATTATATTGTACTTTTTATTTTATGAATCAAATATGTAAAAGCTTAAAAATATTATTAAATTATGATAGATTCCATATTCATAATCAAGGTATGTGATGATGAATTATTCAGCTAGAAAACTATAAGAATAGATTTTTTGTTCATTTATAAAATTTGGTAATATTGCTACAGTTAACATTCCTCTTATATCTAAAGTCAATGAACATAACAAAAATTTGATTGATGAAATGACTATTTTGAACAAGGTTGTATTATAATCTGATTTATAATAATATTATAAGAAAGCAGTATTTAATAATTATGTAGTGTCTTTTGAATAGTTAACATTCTAGTACAATTGTATTTTGGTATTACTATATAACACAAAGTTATACAGCCAATATGAAAATATTCATATTTTTTAAGGCTCTACGCATTTTATTTGATAACATTTTGAACTTGAATACTATAATGATTATCAATCTAAGCATTATATGATCTTCTTGAAGGAGGAATTGGTTTTTTAGGTAATCTTTTTAAAATATCACTATTGATTAAATCTGTAAGGATTAAATAAGGGATTATTCCCACACTCACCATATCAAAATTCAAAATAGTTAATACCACCTAAAATGGAATGATCATCAATAAGCAATTAGGAAATAATTGGCTGCTACTGGTGTACAAACATGCATATAGACCGGTTATGATTGCCATAATGCATAAGAAATAGAGCATTCCTTATTCATAGATGAATTAAGCAAACATCCCCAAAATTATTTGCCCTGGAATTGCATATAATTGTATATACATTATATTTATTAAATCACTTCTTCATTCTAATTTCTATTATCGATTAATCCTTTAAATTTTAGATGTCATTTAAAGAGAAGAATTCTGGCATTATCTTTCCTTAGAAAAACAGGTCCTAATTTATTTTAATACTAATTGCTATACAAAATCGTTTCTTCCACAGTCTATTTTTTCAGCCACACATTTCTTAGCCCATTCAACATCTTATCCAACTTTAAACTAACTTATTATGAAATTATAAGTTTTACCTCTAAATCATAATAGCTCTCTCCTAATTGAAATTTTAACTAGCTTATTCAAAATATATATTACCTTAATGCTTTATCCAGCAAATAAATCATTTTCTTATTCAAAAGTCATTACATTTGCATTTTAAAAATTAAGACTGAAACCCTTAGACATTTTCTATATTTATTAATATCATAATGCAATTCAAAAAGAATGTTAACAATTAAAATCAATCTTATTACTAGAAATTTATCATTTATGATAACAGTAGTGATTTCATTCTAATTAAGAACCTTTCCATCTTATCTATTGTCGATTTTATTTCTTGGCAATTTTATAATTGTCTAAAAATGAATCCCTTATTTGCTTATTAAATAGCCTCATTTATAAACTATTCAAGCAACCCTTGGAGATGCAAGTTTACCTCAGGAACTGATTTTTTTATTTTGATATTCTTCTTAATTTTTTTCTTTAGAATCTATTATCCACTTTCTACAAGTTCAAAACGATTATTTTGTTATGTAGATTTTAAATGCTATTTAAGTTATTTCTTTTATTAGGAAAATCCATAGGCAGGGTCTAAATACTAGGTTTTCCAATAAAATTATTCCTTCACACATTCATTATCTCCATCATCAAATCCGATTAAGTAATTTTTCATCTTTCAATTTTAAACTTTATTTTTATTTTAAATTAGAACCTTAAAACTCTTTGTTATTTATTTTTATATGAAAAAGTAATATCAAGAAAATAATTATTTTTAGATATGGAACAATTTAATAAATATTGACAATTTCAAAAAATAATACTAAGTTTATTTTATTTCTTTACTTATATTTTACATTAAATTTGTAGATAAATTATGATAAAAATATAAAAATGAAGATTTAAATCATCTTTTAAGATCTAAATTTCAATTTTTCCCTTAATAAAACAAATTAAAGAAAAATAATCCTATAGAAATTATACTGCAGTTATTATTTAATTAACATTTTCAACAAATAAACTTTGTTTTCAGACCAAAAAAATATCATCTCAAACATAATCTCTATCACTTAAATAATATAGCAAAATAGGCTTTAATCAGTGTTTAATATATACAATTCACAATCATATAAATAATAATGAAAATTAATTATTTCTTTTTAACTTAATATGTTTATTTATTTTATAATATAATTAGATATCTATTTATTTCAAAGGCTTACTAGATGAATTTGCTTTTTCAAATCATTGGCAAAATTAGAAATACGACGTGTTTTATCACATAAATTAAATTTAAGATGACCAATTAATTTGTTATTCATAAAGATCTATGAAGAAGTTTAAAATGGTAGACTTTATTAGTTTTCTAATCCTCAAATAAAAATTTTTACAAAGATTTGGTAACTTTAAAAAATTATTGAAGTTTCCACATTTTTTGTTGTTGTTCTAAATGAACCTATCTTGACAAAATGGATTAATGTATTATTTACCATATATGAATGATGTTATATAATTTAATTATTCATTCCATAAATAATCAATATTCAAAAATGAATGTTGATGAATAAATTGAGTATAATTGATTTAAGAAATTATAGTTTTAAACTTCATATTAATAATTGTATTGATATTTTATTATTAATTAATGTCTTCTAATGTTAATTTTCATTTTTCTATTCTCTATAATAATTATATTTGCTTTTATCACAAAAACAGAAAAAATATAGAGGAATTAACAATTTAAATTAAAATAGTAAAAATTGTAGAATTTATCTACTGGGCTAAATCCTTATGACATATAATCTTCCCTTTTATTTTAAGGGTTTTAATAATTTTACTAAAAAGGTTATTTATTATAAGAGGTTTATGATTGTGTTTTGAGTAAATTCATAGAATAATAACTTTTGAGTTATAAAATTAATCAACAAAAAAATCTGATATTTTTAGAGAAAATAGAATATTTATAATAAAGTTAAATCGACATTTAAGATTGTTAATTTTAATGGGAATGAATTTTAAAATTGATGGAGAATTTGAGATTAGAAATTTATGATAAGTTATTTTATTAATAATTATTTTAACGAATAGAATGAGTTTTTAATCAATTTCATCTTCAGATTTATCAGATTCAGATGAAATGACTTTCATAAAAAGTGATTAAGAAAGAATATTAAAAAATTCAAACATATTAAAACATGATAATATTGAAAGCAACAGTTGTTAAAGGCATCCAAATAAAAAAGTAATTTTTTGTTAATATTAAGGCAAAATTTTATGTATAGTAAAATAGTAGTTAATTGTTTTGTTCAAAATGTGCTTTAAATTTAGCTTTGTAAGGCCTTTAGATAGAGGAAACATAAGAGGTATAATTGGAAATATAAAGGAAAGATAAAATAAATAATTTTTAGAAGGATTTACATCAAGCTCTTTAATAATGTGATTAAAAATTAGTTAACCTAAATGATATTAAAGATAATTTAATAAGATAATGGGAAGAATAGAATATTAATTGTGAAGAATTTTTTAATGTAGTTCAAAAGACAACTAATTAATTAAGGTAAACATACTAGCAGAAATTCTAAAATGACTTTACTACATCTTAAAATCAAGTTTTGGAATAAGTGGAGAATATAAAACAATTAATACAATAATTGAAACAATTTTCTATTGATATATTTACCAATCATGATAATATAGTTAAAAAAATGGAAATGAGACCTTTTGATGAGATTATGCAAAAATATTAAAAAAAAGTAGATGAAATAAAATGTCAATTATTTAATAATCAATTTCATCTATCTTTAAAGTAGCTAAATATTGATTAAAATTAAATTCTAACATCTATGAATAAAATGTGTTATAATTTGCTAATAAAAAATGATAGTATAGAATATAATTAAAAGACAATGACTAGTTAATAAAATTTAGAATGTAATTTGTCTAATAATTAAAAATATTTTGAAATAATTGAAAATGAGGAAATTCACAGTCCTATCTCTATTATGAATTAGAATTAGATACAACTTTAATCTCCAATTCGTTAATAATTTAATAAATTTGATTCAATAAATTCAAATCCTGTTAGAAGTAATGCAAATACACCTGAAAGCTGGAAATAAAAGCCTAGTTAGAGAAGAGATAACATAACACCAAATGATAAAATCTCATATTAAAATAGTTCTCGTATTTTGGAGTAAGTTAGCTCAAAAAAAGCTCTATAAAAATAATTAATTGATAAATACTCTTATTAATGTAATGAAAAACAAAAAACTACTACTGATTATGAAAGAATAAGTGAAAAATCTTGTTCAATGCTAAATAACAATCTAAGTTGTTTTCAAATTTAAAAATTTCTAAAAGAAGCTGAAAGAGGCAGCCTTGAAGACAGAGAATTGACTCCAAAGTAAAAAGTTATTCCTGTTAATAAATCTACTATGTATAACTAAAATTATAATAATTAAATTAAAAATCAATCGAACTAAAAATGTATTAGTATCATTTTTAAATTTAGCATAGTAAAATCTGATTTAAAATTTTATCCATAAATAACAATATGGTTCGGTTCCAAATTTAAAATCAGTTTCTCATTAGTAATAACAGAGTGATACTGTATAATTACATCGACAACAAGAAGGACATTTAAGGTCTAAATCAAAATAAATTAAACCTCAATCGATTGAATAGGATAGTAAAAGGCAATTCATTATAAATGCTGGAGTCAATTCAGTTTCATTACCTCAAAATGAAGACACTTTGAAAGATAAAATATTAAAAGAGTTATGTAGTCATCCAAGTGAATCAGTTTATGGTCAAGTATTAAAAAATCACTAATAAAAACAAAAAATTTACAAACCACCAAGCAAAGAAAATTTTGAATGGACTTCTTAGAAAAATAAAACAATAGGATAAAATACTAATAAGAAAATATAATGATTTATGAACTTCAAATAAATCTCCAAGTATTTCTGCTAATTTTGTTTATTTAAAATAAATCTTTGTTTAATTTCAAAAATTCTTTACTAATAATTCAATAAAATTTCTAACAACTTTAACTTCTTCATAATGATTATTAACCCTATTTAATTTACAAAAGATATTTTCTTTTTGTTAAATTATATTTAATCATTTATTAATCTTTCTTAATTTATCTTTTTATAATTTTTAAAATAAGTTTAATTTAAAATTAAAAATAATTAGGTTTATAAAGCTTTTGAATTTAATAAAATCATGAAGAATAAAAAATGATAATTTGAATTATTTAGAGTGGATCTAAAGTTATCACTTAAATATTCAGAAAATTCATTGTTTTATAAAGAAATTTTCTTTGATATTCAAAATAAATGGTTTTAAAGATTTCAACAAATTATTTCAATTAATATAAGATTTAAAATCATTTTAAGGATTTTTGATCTTATATTTAAAAAAGAACTGTTGTTAATTTTTAGCCTTATACATAAATCAAAGTATGAAGAAATTAATCAGTAAAATCTAGTTGATGTAAAATTTAATAGCAAACAGTTTTTATGAAAATAAAAATTTACATTGATTAACTATATGATTGTTTATAATTTGTCTAAACTTGCAAATCAATTAAATACTTTAAAATTGATACCCAAATTTGTTTGATTAGTGCTTCCAAAAAGAATTTAACAAGAAAATCAATAAATTTATTATAATTATATGAATAGATGAATAGTTTATTAATGATAGAAACCAATTTAAAAACATGGAAGAACTACATTCACTAAATAATTGTATAATTCTTGATGTACAAATAATAATAATTATAATTATATTGAATTCATATCTAGTTATTTATATATTATTAATAAAAAACTAAGTAAATAACTAATATAAACCAATTTATCTTATTCAATGGCTAATTATCAATCTGTATAGTAAATGCAATAATAATTTGTATGAGAAAGATCAAATAATTATTTTTAATTTAATTATTATTAAATAATAAAAGGATATTGGCATATATAAATCTATTTATTTCCAAGATAAATGAAAAGCATATATGGGATAGAAAGCCTTAAAAATATTAATAAAATTTTGTAGAAATGAAACAGGAGGCTCTGAGCAATTCAGTAGCTTAGATAAGTGGAAATTCTTAATCTACTTAAATACTAGATGAGATAGAAAAATATAATTGTTATTGGAAGTAAGAAATTATCTTAAGTGATTGCGAAGAATAATTTGTTTAAATTGCATCTGATGATGAAAGAGATTGTGCTGCTATGATAAACTTTGGAAAAGCACTTAACATTCAATAAACTGATATTTCATAAATAACTGAAATTTTAAACTATTTAGATACACCTTAATTAAAGATGACTTCTTTATAGAGTCCTTTAAATGTTTTGAACTATTTTCTGCCATGTAGTTTTATATCCACACTTACAGAAATGATCAATCACTACCTATTGATGGTTTTATAAGAAGATCTTAAATAGTAATAATAATAAACTTAATAAATTTATCATAAGAAGAAATACAAAGAAGCTGAGATTTAATTTTATTTAGGCTTGCAAATTTTATTTGGAGTGTATAGATTTCCATCATTAGATGATTATTGGAATGCTGAGTCCTGGTTGAAAGGTGGAGTTGAAGTGACTATGCCAATAGGAAGATTTAAGTTTGTGGATCTACATATTTTTTCATACTTTGATGAATTATAAAGAGCAAAATTATAATTGGAAGTAAGAAAGTTTTCTAGGAAATTAAAAGCACTTTATAATCCTGATTAAGAGTTAATTGTTGTAGAATAAAATCAGAAAGTATATAAAGCATATTACATATTTGACTATGATAGTTCTTAAATTATAGATTTATTAGTTGTATGCAACAATGTGAAAAATGAAGACAGAATTAATAGGGTAATGAGAATGCTTTACAAATATTCAAATTAAAATCATGTTACTTATATTATGTTTGATTTGAGTTTAGAAAGGATAATTCAATTGGTAGATTAATCTATATACCCAGTTATTCGTTATTAAAACATAAATCATAATTTAATTCAAATGCTTTAAGATGGAGATTACGAGTTGGATTAATTATTTTTAATTAAATAAGGAACTTAAGTAGATGTATTTCCATAAAGACGTTTGATATCAAGTAGACATTATATGACTTCTTATGAAAAAATAAAAGAGTAATTGCAAGAACATATCATAAATCTTTAATAATTTAGAAGTAATTTTTATTAATCATCATAATTAAATAACACTGAATAGTTTCATTAATTAAGAGTTGAATTTGAAGAATATTTCGAAATTATGATCCATAATACATTTTTATTAATTCAACAGACATCTTAATCTTAATTTAGACATGATTTAGCTTAAGTTCTTCTGAATGAAAAGGGATAATAAATTGAGAGAGATCGTAATGAAGCTAAACGTAAATTAAATGTCACCTATAAAGAAAATACTTCAAACACAGATCATTTGTCATTTGGATTATAAAAATAGTATGCAGATCAATTTCATACGCCTATACCATAAAAATAGGAAGATACTTTTAAATATTGTTTAGTTTGTATGAAATTTGATGGTTTGACCAAACCATATTATAGATGTTAATTGTGTGAAAAAATATTGAATGTTAGTAAGATATTCTTATGTCCTTTTCCTTGTTTTGAATTATTTCATAGGAATCCAAGTGATTTTGTGGATTGCGATATGAAAATACTAGAACCATTTGGAGATGGAACATATTTTAAAAATGAATCCACTATGCAACTAATAAGTAATGGATAAGAAGAAGATGCAAGTGGTAAAAAAAGAAAATATAATAAACCTCCACCTAGAACATATTGGTCATTTAATAAAGAAATTTATAGATAAGCCAATATCAATGATGATCAAAATTTAAATGATATTTTAAATACTTTTAAAAAACATCAAGCTCCTGCTCCTTCGCCTAATCTATTATTATCTATTGTTCCTTAAGAATAATAATAATAATAATAATAGACATTATCTTAAGGACACAAAAAAGATATGAAAGATATAGATCATCTTTTAAATTAAGAAAAAGAGTAAAAAGATAAATTAATAAAGGAAATGCAAGAAAGAGATAAACAATTACAAGAGCAATATTTTTAACAGTAATATGAGAAATAATTGTAAAAAGAATAAGAAACTAAAAAGGGAAAAAAAGCCTAGAAGGAGAGTGAAAAGAAGAAATAATTAGAAGAACAATTAAAGAATGTTAGTCCTCTAGAGAAGTTTATGGAACAAATAAATAAGAGAGCTAAAGTAGAGGATGTAGAATGATAAATTAATTGACAAATTATTATTTTTTATATATAATTAGCATAAAGTATTATTTAAGAAATAATGAATTTTGCATATTATATTATCATCTATTGTAGAATAGACCTCCATAATTTCTAGAATATCCATTAGTAGTGCTTTTACTATGATAATCATTCAAAACATAATTGCTTTTTTTAAATCCAGATTAAACAGCTACCATCGGATCATATTATTTCAATAAACCTAATTCTTTTAATTTATAGACATTTTATTCAAGTAGTTTATTATGTATGATCAAATTTGCGTCTTCTAAAATTGAATCTAATATGTCTCCTTATTTTCTGCTTAAATAGCTTCTGCTAGTTTAATTCTCAATAATTAAGGTATCTTTTAACTTCTTGATTGCAGGGTTTGAATTGGCCATAGAACAAGATCTTCGATTATTTAATTATAAATAAGGCAGTTTCTCTTAGGAAGATTGCATTAAATTAATTATTCAAAATCATTTCGCTTAGACAGGTTAAAAATACAATGCAGTTGCTCTCTTTTTCTTCCTATGGTGCTCTGCATCTTTCTATGGACTTACAAGTTGATTATCTCTAAGGATATGCTAACGATATTTCCTTAAATATTATTATTAAACTTATTACTTTATAAATTCGTATGGAAATGTTAGAAAGAGACTTAATTACTTCCACTATTCAAAGAATTTTAAGTTAATTTTTGTGGTTCTAAATAGCCAGGCAGAATTAAATTGCGGATAATAATATTTGAAATTCTTAATACAATCTATTTCTAAATTAGCCCTTTAATTCAATTTTAATTTTAAGTCTTCTAACAATACTTTATCACTTTCTCTTAAACCATCATCATCAAGTTCTCTTTGAGGATGTAATTCTAATACTTAATTAATCTAATTTGGAGGATGTAATTTTTATCTTATTTGCTTTATATTTAAGGCTTACTTATTAGAAAATTATCTTCTTGTTATGTTTTACATTGATTAAAAGTAGTTTGAATGAGAAGCTTTCCATGATTCTTTTAATTCGAATTCAGAAGAATCTGATGATTCTATTGTTGGGATAGTTAACTAAATCTTTTCCAAATTATCATTTTATTTTAGTTCTTTAAAAATAGCTCTTCTTATTTTTTTTTTTTCAATTTTTCTTTTATAAGATCTTCTACTTTATAATATAGGGTATTGATGTTTCTTAATAACTGAATATTTGTCTGGATTAAATGTAAGTAAGGGACATTATTAAATAGTATGTTAAAGGCTTTTACATGAGTAACAATCCATACCAAAATATGATTTATCAAAGATAAGTTACTCTTTCAATTGACAATATTATTCATGATCTTCTGAGAATTGTGAAAGGACTTTCATAAAGTCTTTTTTTGTGATGAAAACCAATTTACTAAAGGCAACAGAAGTATATCTCAATGATGGGATATCATCATGCATAAATTCTCTTAATCCAAAATTATCTCCAGTTTAGAGTGTGGCTAACCTCAGTCTATTATTTCTAAAATAAGTTCCAATAGATCCTCTTTCTATGAAAAATAAACAAGGTTAATCAAAAGGAACAGTTTTACATGGTGTAAGTGTGATTGATTAAACATGCTTTAAACATTCAGCTTTAAATTCATGAGAAAAATAATCATTAAATAGTTTACAACCTTTGACTATTATTGAGTTAGCCTCAAAGATCAGATTTTCTTAAAGGTCTTGAGATAATTAATTAATTATATCCTTAACTTCTAAATTTTCCTCCAATTTTTATTCTTTCCAATAAAATGTTAAATATTCTCTTATTTCATATTTAAGTTAATTTGAAATATTAACACTCTTCATATAAGTGTTGATTGCTCTCATTTTGCGAATATGATCCTCACTTTTTTCATTCAATTTCGAATAAACATTCCAGATAGCCGACACTGTATATGATAGTTGTAAAGTCGAACAAACCATAAATCCAATTGTAACTAATCTTTCATATATATCTAATAAGATTTTTGAATTGATTACTTTTTGGAACAACATCTCCATATCCTACTGTAAACATTGTAACAGATGAAAAATAAAATGCTGTAATATATTGATCAGTATAAGTGGCATCAGATAATCCATTTGCTTTTATCCATGAATCTTAAGCAATATCTTAAATTCCAACGAAATACCAAATGCAACTAAATAAATGTTCCAACAAAAATAAAAACATCACTAGTTTAATCTAGAATAAAATTAATAGTTTACTAGATCTATTAGTAATGAAGTAGATTCTGAATAATCTTGACTATTTTTTAGTCTTTAAAATACTCGAATTATATTTTATAATTAGATAATGATTCCTAAGATACTAATCACACTCCTTAAATAGTTATATTCTCTTAATGACTAGTGTTTATAATCAATATAGCTATTTTGTTCACTAATTTCCTGAGCAAGAACTAAAACTAATGTCACAACACAAAAAACATCATAAATGAAACCATTCCTTATATAATTTCGAGCTACTTTATGATGGTTCGTTATTAAATATCCTTTCTCATAAAAGGATGTGATGAAGTTTAATAAAATATCAAAGATTAATAAAGCTGTGGAAACTTGCAATGTCCATAAGAGTTAATTGTATAGGAGTTTGTTATTGAATGCTGTTTCATATGGAATTACAAACAAAAGGTAAAATCTGATAAAGGCTAAGAATATATCCCATATTAATTTGAATTCGTTGTTTGGATTGATTATTGGAATAAGTTTTATTGATTTAGTTATTTTCTATACGATTTTTGAATTCTTTATATCTCTCCATTTTCTGGTCAATTTTCTTTTCACTCTGGCATATTTAGATTTGTTTACTTTTCCCCATACTTAACCAGTTTTCTATGACACTTTTCAAAATAATCATATTATTTCTTACTAATAATATTCTTTTCGAGAAACATCTTTTATGATGTGATAATGAATTGGAGCAAGTTATTAGTATCGTTTCTTGTTTTGAATGGCTTTATTCTTCATCCTAAATCCATAAAACTTAGCTCTCATTGATTAAAAAACACTATAAATTTTAAAAAAGTTCTCATACTTTCCATTTGTATTGATTTATTTAGTCAATAATAGTTTATCTTCAATCTTATAGGCCTCACTTTAATCTAACATTTTGATAGCAGTTAATATAATATTATAAAAATTGAAAAGAATCAATAATTTATTTTAATTCATTGTAATAACCAATCAACCCTTAATGGAGACTTGAGACATTTTTAAGTCCCTTTTAATGTATATAATTCTGATCTTCCATCTCTTCCTTTCATATAAAACTCAACTATATAATTTTCATCAGCCCTAATTGATAATATATCTAAAAATAATTATGATTTTGGAATATTTCTTTGGTGTCCACAAAGTTATAATGATTCCCCCTGAAATTAGCATTTGCTATATACAGTGATACAAGCTAAATAAATATTAATAACTACCTCTATATTCATATCTATTATCATATTTATATGCACTTCGATAAAAATCTCTTTGTTTTGGTTCTGTCCTTTTTATTGAAGAAGAACCATAATAATTATCAGCCTCACAATTATCTGGATTATAGTTTGTAGATTTTGCATCACATGGATCTGAATAAATACTTAATTAATATATTAAATTTTACTATAATTTGCTGATGACTTCTCTTAAGAATCTTCCTAACTCTTAATCATTTGGATTTTTTGGTATTATAACACTCTAGCCAGTTAACTGTGGTCCTCTTCTACTACTATGCCTTCCAGAATAATCATCTTCTCTTCCGTAATTATCATTCCTTCTTCCTTATTCTCTTCCTTGATAATCTGATTTTGAATATCTATCTCCATTTGAATAATATTCTTCTCTTTAGTAATCTCCTCTTTCCCGTTGATGAAATGTTTTTTGAAATTACTCTTCTTTTTAACTTTACAATTATTATTCTATATCTTCTTTCAAAATTTCTTCATCTATTTTTTATAATTATTATTTTTTTCTTATATTTTAAGACTCTTTCATCTTATCTCCTTCATTAACATTTGAATATGATTTTGACACTTATTATTCATTTTTTAAGAATTCTTTTTATCTTTCCTTTTAATCTAATTCTTCTTTTTTGCTTTAATAAATTTATTTATGTTGATATTATTATTATTGCTATTATTCTTATTATTACTACTATTACTATTATTATTATTATTATTATTATTGTTATTATTATTGTTATTATTATTATTATTATTATTATTATTATTATTGTAATTGTTATTATTGTTATTGTTTTAATTGTTATTATTGCTATTATTATTATTTTTATTATTATTGTTGTTATTATTGTTATTATTATTGTTGTTATTATTGTTATTGCTATTGTTATTGTTATTGTTATTATTGTTATTATTATTGTTATTATTATTCTTATAACTATTTTTATTTTTATTCATAGTTTTAATTATCAAATTCTTCTTCTTATAATGGCTAAAAAACTATTGAATTTTAGTTTTATGCTTAGTTTTCATTTTATAAATTTTCAGTATTGCTTTCATCTGGTATTAATAGGGCTTCACTAAAATAGGTTGGTTATTCTTAATTTATGTCAAGTTCATTTTAAATATTTTCTTCCTCAGCTGTAGAATATTCAAAATCATTTTAGTCAAATTAATCCTATTCAATTGTTTGAATCAATTCAGTTGGCTACTTTAATTATTTATGTATTTCTTTATACTAAATAGGCTTAACATCATAAAATTTTTGTTAAGCTTCACAATGATCTTCAACTAAATATAATAGTTAATAATTTACTCTATTCAATTATAAATGTCTTTTAAATATGATCAATAAATTCTCTAAATAATTATAAACATTAAATGTCTGTTAATTCATTTTAAGATGTAAATACTAAAACATAAGTTCTTCCAATTATATTTTAAATGGAATGAGAATCTAAAGTATATAAGAATTAGCTTACAAACATTATCATTAATACTGTAAAATGCTTCTAAGTTTTCATTCTGTTCATTAATAATTAAAGAATTTATGCTTTATTGTTTATAAGTGATTCTAAGAAAAGACCCAATATATCCACCATGATTCATTTCTCTATTGTTAATTTCAGACGAAAATAAAATTGTAAAATCATTCTAAACAGCAGTTGTATTATCAAACATTTCAACAAATGGAGTATCCTAAAATTAATCATTAGATTTAAATTTAATTAATTAATCAGAATGCAAATCAAATTGTAATTTTTTAAAAAAGCCTAATGAAACATCAGTACATTGTAGTGAAGCGTTTTCACAAACATTGTTTCTCTAATGAATTATGAATATACAATCTTAAAATACATGCTCAATTAAATCAATTGATGGAAATATAGCAAATTATGAAGTAACAAATGAAAAAACAAAGACTTTTGAATCAGTCATACCAATAGTTATATAAGCTAAATTTTCATCTTCTTTGTAATTGATTACAATCCCTTCATCACTTTCAAAAATTAGGATATGAATAAATCCTCTATTTTCATGTTAAAGAGTAACAATTAATCCACTTTGAGGATAATCAATTGTTTACTAATGAGTTTCCATACTTTTAATAGGTATTCTCAATTCAAGTACTTTATTATTCAAATTTTAGGCAACAAAAACTTGAAGTCCTGGATAGTTTTTTGTAAAATATTCATTATCTAATGACCCATTAATTATTTCATTTCCCAAATGATAATGTATTGGAGGATGATAGAGATCAGGTGTTTGAAAGGTTAATCGTTCAAAATTATTATCTAAATTACATTTGATTTATTCTAGTGAAATTGAAGCGACCTTTTATTAACAATATTCTTGGTCTTCAGATTGATTGATTAAATGTACAAACCTTTTTAAAATCAACATTGCATCTCCTTTACCTCCCCATGATACAATATATACAAACCCCATTTTCTCGAATTTATCTACCGCATCCGTTTTACCAAAAGAAAATTCTCTCACCAAATTTTCTTTGGATATCAGTAAATGTCCTCCTTCTTCCTCTTTATCAACAAAATATCCATTATAACCATTATAAAGGTGAACAGATGCAGTGGTTCTATTTTACTTTACTTTGAACTCCTAGATTGATAACCATTAAATTTCACTAGCATTACCTACAAAAATGTATGCATCAGTAAATCCTACCAAGAAATATGAGTTATTGTTCAAACTAGGTGAAGATTTATAACTTTATTAGATATCTAATGCGAAATGAGGTGATTGGCTAGTTAGTATATAAGGCATCGTACTCAGCAATTAAATAAATTTATTACTTCTAATTCTATTAATCAACCAAAAAGAATGTTTATTCTTCATAAAATATTCGTAGTCCACATAAAAAGTTCTCTGCATTTAACGAGTAAATAGCTTAGATTAAAAAAATTATAAACATTAATATTATATAAATAATAAAATATAACTAAGGAATTCCACTTTAATAAGTTTTCTTATAATTGTTAAATCATAAAAAATCATCTATTTTTAAAGTAAATTTTTGATTTTAAGCTATATTTAAAATCATTAATAATCTTAGTTAATTTGAGAATGTATCTATCAATACATTATTATGAATTAATAATAAATTCAAGCAATTATCTCTACAATTAATAAGATTATTATAATTATAAAGATCAAAGGTTCATAATTAATTCTCGGAGATTTACTACTAATTTATTTATTTATGAATTAATTTTGGAATAGTAAATTAAATACTTTAGGATATGTCAGAAATTATCACACTGATATTGGTTCATCTAATATAATCAATCATACACTATATCATAAATATGCATCTTCTCAAAATTATTACTTCACAAAAGAAATTAATGATATTTTAAGTAAAAACAGAACCTCAGCAACAATTAAGTTTTATGTAACCAATTCATGAATAATTCAGGATGATATGCAGTATTTAGAGAATGAGGAATGCATGTCCAAAGTATATTATTTTGATGATTACTATTCTAAAATTTAATTGTTGGCTGAGTTTTATAAATATCATCATGATTTACCTCGTTTTACTGTAGATGAAGAAATCATTGAAATTTTGAATTTGTATTACGATAAAAAGAGAAAATTGGAATACTACAAAATATAGAGATAAATAGAATATGAAAATAAAAAGAATCCAAATCAACCATAAAAAGGAATTGTTGGAGATAAACCTATTGAATCATCAAGTACTCCAAAATCTGAAATTAATGGTGATTCTACCATTAACAATAATGTAGATAATATTCTTTAAGATGTTATATAATAGTAGAAAAACCAAAATTAAATTTCTCAATAAGATATAAGTTAAATTACAAAATTTTAGGATGACTAAAAGAGTGAAATTCAATAAATACTTGAAATTTTCAATTAGGGAAACAAAAAGAATATACAAAAATATTCATTTTAGAAAAATAGTAGTCCATCTTTTAGTTTACATAATAAATTAAATGAGTAGATGTTAACTAAATTAAATCAAAAATAATAGTCTAAATAACAATAAAATTTAAGAATACCTTTAACAACAAGATATCCTTCATCTTCTTCTCTAAGTAGAAATTTGAAAACATCTTCTCATGAAAAAAAAAATGATAATAATTTTGCACACCTATTTAATAAGTGCCACTAAAGAAAAAGAATAAAAATGGAAAATAAAAAGGAGATCAAAAAAGATTTTAAGTAGTCTGTCTCAAATGTGAAACCTTTGGGATTAAGAATATTAGCTTGTCTGAACAAAATAGAGAAATATAAATAGAATACTAAATATATATCATCATTAGATAACAAAGTATTACAAAAGATTTTATTCTCTGTACATTAACCTTCCATCTCATCCTATATGAAACCCTAGAAAGGTTCGTCAACTTAATCTATAAAAATATCTCAGTAAATTAATACATTAGATGATTAAGTAATTAATTAAAGTCCATTTAATTTTTAAACTATTTAAACTCCAAGATCAAATTAGGATGGATCTAATTTTTTCAAAAAGTAATTCTTAGAGTATAAATAAAAAGATAATGCAAAAAACTTAAGAAAACTTATGGTATATAAGAAGGATAATATTATCAAAACTCAAAACGATTTTCACTTAATCCCAAAACTTAATCTTAATAGGGTTAATAACTTGAATACTAATTCATGTTGCAACACTCTTAGAATCAATGGATTCAATTAAAACATTGTTAACCAACTTACACCAAAATCTTTCACTTTTAGATCCAGAATCAATAACATAATAAATAAGTAAATAAATACAATCTAAAATAACTAAATAAAGAACTAAACCAAATAATGAGATTTATTAAGGTTTTCATAATATTTATTATATAAATACATTTTTTTAAGATTTTAAATCCTAAGTAATCTTTCTAAAACTAATTTTATATACATTTTATCTTAAAAACAAGTCAAAATGGTGACACCATGAGTTTATCTGAAGATGGAAAACCTAAATAATTCATTTGAGTTACTTAAGTTTAAATATAGTAGTTAATTTAGTAAAATTTGACTTTCCAGTATATTCAATAACTTAAGAAATATTTACTTTAATATTTAATTTTATATAATCAAATTAATTAATCTAAACATATTCTTAGAGGATTTTATATATTTTTATGAGCAATTGAAAATTTAACACAATTATGAGTATTTAAGAAGAGATATTTTTTATAAATTTAATAAGGAATTAATCTTTATATAATTTATTACTTATATATCAAACCAATAGATTAATTGTCTTATATTTTGAATAATTATAACTTTACATAATATATAAATTGTAAAATATTAAACCAGGCTAATGTTCTTCACAAAAAATGAAATAATTAATGAAATCGCAAATTACAGAATATCAAATGAGGCTATATCTTTATTATAGTATATATCAGAAAAAATCCAAAAAAAACGAATTAGAATAAATGAAATTACAAAACATACTAGGTTTAAAAGATGAAGGTTTATTAGTGGATGATCATATTAGAGGGACTTTATAAAGATTAAAACAGTCAAAGAAGTTTAATATTTTAAAATTTTCTTGTTTAAATTTATTGTTAATAAATTATCCACCTGAGAAATAAGAGAAATATATTCTGTATTTCGATCATTTGATATAGATAATGATGTTTTTTTCAGTATTTAAGAGCTTATTATCCTATATACTGAATATGTTGAAGATTCTGAAAATAATATATATAAATATATTGTATGTATCTGATCGAATTGAGTTAATTGAATAAGTAATTATACATATTTCAAATTATCAAAAATAAAAAGGATTTTATTACTACTGAAACATTGGCTACTTAATACACTTAATAGAATGATGGTAAATTTGAAAAAGATCATATATTAATATTCTAATAATTTAGATTGCCTCAAAAACTTCAAGATTTTATGAAAAAAATAGTTTGATTGAAGAATTATGATTTTATAATTTTTATAATTAAATTAAATAGATAATAAATTTAATTCTTTTTATTCCCTATATAATATATAAAGAAATGCTAAACTATTTTTATAGTTACATAGATTATCATAATAATAATAGAGTCAATCTAAACAAATCATCCAGAGTGTTTTTAATAATTAATCTGCTGTTTTTCTTCTATCTACATCTCTTTCTAAACAACCTACCAAGACCTCTACAATCTCTTCATCAGATGATTAGATATGAAGATCTTATTTTTTTATTTTCATTTATAATTCTTTTTCTGTATGACCACTAAATGGAAACTTATTAAACAATAAAGCATAAAGTACAACTCCACAACTCCAGATATCTGTCATTTCATTATATCTTGGATTTGGAGGAAGCATTTCCGGACTCATATAAGAAGGAGTTCCATAAGTTGAGTTAATATAACCATCTATTTCTGTAGCAAAACCAAAATCAATCAGTTTGATCTCTCTTTATAGTTATGTTTAATTTACTTTTAAGAATTGATTAAAATGTTATCCAATTTGATATCTCTATGAATTATTTTTTTATTGTGTAAATAACTAACAGCCTTTAATAGTTAAAAGAAAACTAATTATATTTCAAATTCTGATAAGTTTTTAACTTTTTTCAATGATTGATCACCTCCATATTCCATTATTAAATTAATCTAACATAAATTAAGAAACTACATTTTTATTAGATTCTACAACTCTAATTAGACGGATTATATTTTTGTGATTACATTATCTAAGAATTTGAATTTCTTTAGCCACAGCTCTAGCACGTTAAGGATCATACAATCTTTCTTTAGAATAAACCTTTATTGCCACAATCTAACCATTCATCTTATGTATTCCTTTTCTAACAATTGCATAAGAACCTTAACCAATAACTTCCTAGATTTCATATTCATCTAATGTGACTATTTTTTTTTAAGGTTTTAATTCAATTAGGGGTGTTTCCTTTATTTCTAATTTCTCATTTGTTAGTTTCTTTACCATTAAAGGTGCATTTGAATTTGATCTAATTTAAACTACTGATTTAACAGGTTCTATTCTTTATTTCTTTGTAACTTTATTTTCTTCTTTAATTTATCTTGGTGATGTAGGAGCTGGTTTTGGTTTTAATAGCAAATTTGATAAAACAGGCAGTCTTGGTTTCATATGTACTTTTTTTGGGCGAATTTCTGTATTTTCAGTTTAATCCTCTTAGATTATTTTATTATCTATGCTTATTTATTTAATTTTAGCATCTGGTCTCTTCAAAATTTCAGGAAGGGTTGTAAATTTAAGATACGAATCATTAGTAAGTTGCCACATTATAAATTTAATATAATATAATAATAATTTTTCATTAAATCTCTATAATTACTCTAAATGGATGATATAGATATTTAAATAGAAGAATTATTAAAATTGACTGATAAAATAACAATAAGAGAAATAAAGCAATAGCAATAAATGCAAAATTAATTAAACTCTTAATAAAATAATTATTAAAATTATAAATAAAAAAGAAGTAAGATTAAATGTAAACTCAATCTATTTAACAATAATAAAATCTAAATATTAAATTGTAATTAAAGTCTTATCTAAAATTTTAAAATTAATTGTATAAGAATATGAATAAATATATCCTATTACATAAATTTTCAATCTTTTAACTTAATTCAACAAGAATACTATTTTATTACTGATATTTGCATGAAATAACCATCCATTAAAAATAATTATTATAATAATAGTTATGAAGATTATTCATTGATCTTAAGTTTTATAAATTCAATAATTAAAAATGAAATTTGTGAAAAAAGAAATCAATTTTGATTATTCATAATCTACATGGATTCAGGTGATCTTAGCTTTGGTTTTTCAGGACTTGAAATGAGATGGAGAGCTAAATAGGCAATCATTCTTATTCCAACAGCTAATCCTATTAAAACATAACAGCATTCCCATTTTGATAGAGTTATTGATAACATTTCTACAGGTTTGCATTCTTATTATGGCATACATTCATAATATACATCATCAAATTCATTCTATTAAATTATAAGAAAATTATTTTACAATTACTGAAGCTTCAAATCCATATTTAAACATTGATAAATATGTGAATGGATAGAAAATATATGGAATATTGTCTTAGTTAACAAAAAAGCCTCCCAAAATCATAAAAGGAATAACTAAAGCAGGTACTAATGCAGTAGCTACTTCTATTTTTGGTATTATTGTTGATAAAAGTAATCCATATGACACTGCATATTGATATGTTAAGAATTAAATTAATATTAACATGAAGAATTTTCCAACATTAATATCACTTAATCCAATAACATAATAAACTATGATAACACATAGAGATGGGTATAAAATTTAAAAAGGAAATTCTGCTAAAGATCTTGCCCAAAAGAATGAATGTACACTGTAAGTTTTATTTATTCTTTCTCTTAAAAATAAAGGTCTTTCCATTGAGAATGTATGAAGGGCACCTTAGATTCCTCCAAATGCATTAGCTGTACAAATAAAAAAGAGTGCTCCGAAACGATTTTATAATCCTTCATTATAATTTCCTAACTATAATATTATAATTAATATTTACATCTGAATAAACTAACATGAGCATAATTGCATTAACAATTGATTAAAATATTTTTAATTTCACATCCATAGGATTTCTAATTTCATTTAAAAATGATCTTTAGTAAATCAAAACAAATTATTAAATAAATCCAATATGAAATCCAGAATCATTTTCTTTGATCAAAGCAGACTCGCTAGATTGTAATTCTCTAATCATATTAGAGGAGTAATAATTATTTATAAATTATTTAAGTCTTTCTTCAAATTCTTCTTTGATTTTAGCCTCATCAAAATCTTCAGATTCACCTGCCTATATTTTCTCTACTAAAAGACCTTCCTCATTCATTAATTTCATAAAGTAATCTGAAGGATTTGAAAAATTGGGACATTAAAAACCCATATTTGCAAAATAATTAATAGCTAATTCAGCATCTCCTTAATATATAATATTTCCTCTGACTAAAAGCATAAGTCTGTCAAAATTATTAAAGATTTCAGATGAAGGTTGATGAATAGTACTTACAATAGTTCTTCCATTCTTAGCTAATCTTTTTAACAGATCAATAACTTATAAAGCAGTTGAGGAATCTAAACCAGTAGTTGGTTCATCAAGAAAGATTAAACTTGGATTTGTCAATAATTCTACGCCAATACTTGCTCTCTTTCTTTCACCTCCTGATACACCTCTAATTTAAGTATTTCCTACTCTGGTATCTGCACATTTTGTAATACCTAACTCTCTAATCAGAGCTTCTACTCTTTATTGCTTTTCTTCACCAGATATCGTTAATCTCATATTTGCTGAAAAATAAAAGGCCTCTAAAAGTATTTAAGGTTATTGTACCTCTTGGAGAGAATGTTGCAAGTAATATATCATCTTACATAACATATGCCATTTAATCATTGAATTTATCAATATCATCTATCCTTTTCCATTTTAACATTAGTTCTCCTGATATTTGTAAATTATCAGATATTAAACGACCAGATAAAAAGTTTAAAAGTGTAGTTTTACCTGATCCAGATGGACCAAGAATTGCAGTAAAATGTGCTGGTTTCATTACTCCTTTAAGATTATTTAACAAACACTTTTAAGTGCTAATCTATAAATAAATTATGAATAAATATACTTTTCCAACTTTAATAGTTGCATTAATTATAAGTTTATCCCATTCTAATTCAATTGGAGTAAATTTTCCTAATGAAAATTCAGCTCTATTATCTGTACTTACAAGTTGTTCTTCTCTATTTGCTAATATTTAATGATTATTATACCATAGGTCTAAAGTTTATCAGTCATCAAAACTATTTTATTTGTTTTTCAAAAATTTTATTATTAATCTTTAGAATATTAGAATTGATAAAATCTAAAATTTGGAATTCTTCAATTCCTAGTATTAATATATATAAATATATTTTGAATTATATAAATATTATATTCTAAGTTAACTATTATTTATAATGCAAATTCTTTTAGTCTTAAATATTTAAATACATCAATCATTTAAATTTATATCTTTTCATCAATGAATCTATTAGATATTCCACTTAGTTAGATATATTAATGAATTCGAATTAAAGATATTGAATGCTGAATAATACAAAATTTATTATAATTAATGATAGTAACATAGTTCTTAATCAATAATTAAAAGAATACGTTAAAAAGAATAATAATGTGAAGGAAATCCTAAAAAGTATTGAAATCAAATACATTTTATGATTGTTTTATTTATAAATAGTTATATATTAAATAAAATTTTAATATGAATAACAATACATTAAATAAATCGAGAAGATCGTACAATACTTGCGATTCTAATTCACAATTAAGAACCATTCTATTAGCATCTTTAGCTAAATTACAGTTACTATAATAATGTTATTGTTTAGTTCTCAAAGCACAGCTTAGACTGGTTATAGTGAATTGAGAACCTTAATAGCTTAATTACAATAAAATCAATTTGTGATTTTAACTAATTTACTTGATTCTAATGACATTTCAAAATAGGCAAAAAAAGATTATATTAAAGTATTTGGTGTTCTAGCAGAAATAAGAGGTAGTGATATTCAAGAGTAGTTACCAAGGATAGTATAAATTATAAATAAAAGAATATAAGAGGGTAAAAATTGTGTTGATTGTTATAGGAGATTCTACATTTATTTAGGTGATATCAGATACCTTTGCAAACATCAATGAATTTACAATCTAAACTTCACCAAATAAATATGAATTATTTTAATCAATTACAGAATTACTATAAGCTAATTTTGTACATAATAATAGAGTTGCTCAATAAATTAGTGCTTAATCTCTATGTAGGATAATTTAAACAACAGATAAATAGTTAATGGAGGACATCTTTAAATATTATACATTGAAAACCTTAGATATTTTAAAGTATGACTTCAAATTGTATTTTGTAATTAGATCTCCACATTGCAAAACCTAATAAGGTTTACTAGAGAGTTTACTAAGTCTTATATTGACAGTAGAAGGAATCTTTGAACCATGTTTAGAGGAATGTGTACATACTATTACAAATTGTTTGCATTCTGAAGAGTGGAACTCACGGTATAATTAATTTAGTTATTTCTAGAAAGTTTTCATTAGATATAATTTATTCTTTAAGTGTGATTTTTCCTCACTATTTTAGAGTAAATGAACAATTCATCAATAAAATAGGAGAATTAAGATTTGACAAAATTAAACATGTAAGGGATGCAGCTTTAGTAGCAATGTCATCTCTTAAAGATTCAAGATCATTATAATAATAATCAGCTAGAGAACACAAGTCTGTGTTTAAATCTAGTGCTAATAAAGAATTCTTTGAAAGAACATCAGATATATAAATTATTGAGAATAGACCAAGAGATGAAGAAATCTTAAAATAGAAATCAACCTTTGCTGATATTCTTGTTAAAAATGAAACACATTCATTTACACTTCCTAATTCATAGATGAAAAGTGATAAGAAAACATCACCTATACAAATGTTAACAGATTCAAATAAAAATAATTCTCCTTAATGTTCACCCTTTATCTAAGCTGTCTAACCTACTTATCATTTTAGTATTTCAGGATCTAGTACTTAGAAGGATAAAAAATATATTAATTAAAGTTAAGAGATTCCTAAATCATAAATTTAACTTGCCACTCCACCTTAAAAGTAATTATAAGACAAATAGGATCTCTTAAAATTATATGATTCAGCAAAAGCAAAACAAAATGCCATTTTTGAATAAATTTTAAATTAAAAATTATAAATTTCAGAACAAAATACACGTTAGGAGATGAATTAATTAAACAAAAGAATAGATAAAATTGAGTAGATGTTAGAAAGAATGTCAGAAACTATAGATAAAAAATTAGATTAATAATAGAATTCTTATTAACAATAATAACTTAAACCTCAAAAATAAAAAGTAGTTCCTGTTGAATCTTATTAAGATTAGTTTATTCCTTGCTAATTACATTAAAATGTGAAATCTCAAGATCTCCAAAACTAAAATATGTTTGACTCTCTAAATGATGTCCCTTAAGATACTAAGCTATAAGATATATTTTTCATACCATAAAATTCTTAATTTAACACTGAATCAAAACTTTAAGAATCTAATTTTGAACTTAACTCAGGGAAAATAAGTGATGCAGAATGTAAATTTAGAGAGAATCATTAAAGGTCAACCTCAGAGGCTTCTCCTTTAAGAAATAAAGATTAATCTATTCTTACTACAGATAGTAAATAGACGTTATAATAATTATCCTCTCCTATTATTCAAATTCAAAATGTTAAAGTAACTGAACAATAACAGGTTATGTAAAAGGTAGAAGATTAATTAGATGTAAATTTATAATAATAATTAGAAAAATAATATTAATGAAGCTTATTGTACTGCATTAACATCATTAGATGACTAAATCATTATTTCAACAATGATGAAAACTGGACCTTGTACAGAGAGGCTAGATTCTACATAAGTTGAATTTTTATTACATAAATTAAGAACATTAGATTGGATTGAAAATGCACTTCAACATCATCTTGCAAGAATGCCAGCCATTTTATTAAAATCAATATCAACGTAATTAAATAATGTATAATGTACTGACTAAGTTAAAAGAATTCAAGAGATGATTGAAAAGAAGAAGATGTAATCATAAGATTGATAGCATCATTTTTATTTTTTGCCCTTAATCAAATTTTATAAATTATTTGCTAATGTATATTTAACCTATGATTTGACATGTAGCATAAAAATAAGATTGTATTTTAGTGATGATTTGAATATTAATTTAAATAATAGACTTTGTAAAATTAACTATTTCAAATTAAAATTCAAAGTAATTTACTGCAGAAATAAATGAAATCATCAATTTATGTTTCATTTTTGCAACTTTAATATATGATAGATGGCATTTCACAAAGACAATCATCAATTCTATAACATATTATCAAAATATGTTTTCAGGATTATGACATTTTGAACTATTTTGAGCCATATTTTTAGTTCCAAATAGTAAAGATTTTTTCAACTTAAGTTACAGATGATTTCAAACTAATTTTTAATCTTCTCTAAACTTAGAGATTGCTCTAATTCAAGACAAAAGAAAATATATCAAGCCATTAAAAATTGATTTTATTTTTATAGTTTTTATATCAATATTAGTTGTTTACAATTTTTAAGTTTAATATATATATATATAGTGCTTAAGGATTGTATTCATTTCATACAGATTATGAAAAAATAACATTCTTATATATTAAATTTTTCATTGGTAATATAGCTATGGTTTGAAATAATCATTTTCACATGTATATTATTCACATAACAAAACATGATTGAAAATATATAATAAAGAATAGAGAGAAAGGAGTTTTATAATCAAATATCAAAGTAATGTATTTTTGTTAATATTTATAATTCTTTCAATCATTGGCTCTTTAATTCATTTAGTAATTGCTAATTGATTTTACTTTATTTTCTAAAAAGAATTAATAACATAATTTCTTACTTTCCTTAAAACAATTCGATTTTCAGTATAAATTCACTAATTTTGATTTCTGCATTGTGTTTTAAGACCATTAAATCAGATTCTTATTTCCTCTCTGCTTATTCTAAAGTTGATAATGAAACCCAAGTGCCATTTGCAGAATCTTTTTCTTTTGATCCATCAAAAATTGTCCAAGATTTTAGGCTAAAATAATAGACAATTAAACCTTTTTGAGTATTTAAATCTACTCTATTTTCTTGATATTGTATTAGAGTTGATTTTGACATGATTTTCCTAACCTCTTCCTATTAAAAATTCAAGTGAATCCTCATTTTATAAGTGAATAAAAATATTATAATTTTTTCCTGTTTCAATACCAGATCCATTGAATTTGATAGAAATAATAGAGGCTTGATATTCTTTGAGTTTATTATAAATTTCTTTAGAATCTTCAGTTTTATTTTTAAATTCTTCATTATCATCATCTAATGTATTTAACTTCTAAAGCAAAAATTAGTTACTAAAATGAACTTCATATTTAAATGGTTTTAAGCGAGTTAATTTTCTTAATAACCTATAAAATTGATCATCTATTTCAATTCCTTTCTCTTTATAAGATTCACAAAATAAAACATTAAAATGTGTATCACTACCTATACTATACTTTTAATCAAATTTCATAATACTAGGTTCATTTTTTAAAATTTTAAAATGAGTTCCACATAAACTACCTAAATCTTAAACATAAGCTTCTCTTGGATATCTAAAATATAGAAGAATTAGAGTACTCTAAAAATTAAGAAATGATCAATAGAGCTTTTTTAGGTAATGTAGAATTGGATTAAGTTCTGATATTTTATATTGCTAATTTATAGATGAGTTTAATTTTTTGTTCTTTTCTAAAATAATGTTTGCATACTAATTTACAATGAATTCTAGAGATAATTCTATCTTCTGGAAGCACTAAAAATATTATAAAAAAAGGATAATTACTTATATCATTTGGAATTACATCTGTTCTATGAGTTCTTCCTATAAGGATATCTTCAGAATCAGCATTTTTATGAGAACCAATGAGACTAAAATTCCTTGTAAAATTTACCCTTGTTAATTTATGAAGTATTCATTTGAATGATTAGAGTTCGGGTAATTAATACTTCTCAACACAGTAACTTTTATATAGGGTTCATTTTTGTTTAATTCTTCATTATGAATTGGAATGGCTCGCTTTTACATATATTTATCAAGGTTGGAATTCTTTTATCTAAATTAATTGAAATTTTAACCTAGGAGATGAGAGTTCTCTTCTAATTGGATTTTACAAAAAAAGCATAACTTCTTCATCTTAATTGGATGGCCTTGAAGTAAATGTATTTGCTGTAAAAAATTATCTTTATTGATATTCTCCAATAGAGTAGAAACTTAGAAATTAATTAAATTAAAATGAGGATCCAATCTCTAAAAATTGTTCTAGATCTAAAAGTGGATGAGGAAATGGTGAGAGAAAGTTATGTTAGTTATTGTTATTGTTGTTGTTGTTTGGATTATTATTATTATCATTATTCATTATAATAATTAATGAACTGTATTAATAATTTATTTAATTGAATGGGTAATTTATGTAAAAAAGATCAAAATCCAAATAGTTCTTATAGATCATCGATTTACTATGAGCCAAGAAAAGGAATCTGTATAAAAGAGAACTTAATTGAGCGATATTTGTTTGATCGACGTTAAAGTCTTTTGGTACCAAGTTTGAGTAGATTAATAATCAAAGAAGAACTTGGTTAAGAGACTGGTACACCTAAACCAGAAGAAAGTTTTATAAAAGGTAGTCACTTTACATCTTGTACATCAAATTTTAGAGAAAGTTCTATAACAAATAACACAATCTAATTGTTAAATATAAATTCTCAAGGATATCTTCACTCTCACAGAATTAGATATTAAAATTCTCGATTAAATGAGGTCATTTGTTGTAAAGATTGTGGTAATGATTATGATAATTGGTCTTTTGAAAATATAGATGACAATTTAGTTAAAGTACTTATTTAGCATTTAAAATGATAGTTATATCATCCTCTAACTAAATGCTACTTAAAAACTTAATAAAAAAGTAGTAATGGTTAAATAGATGTTGGAGGAGGTGAAAATGGTGATATTTGGTAAATTGAAAAAATCAATGACAATATAAGTAAATTATACAATTATAGTTTAGAAATACGACACTAAGATACTGGGTATTATTTGTAAACTAATCTCTATTAATGCAAACCTGAAGGTTAATTTATAGTTTCTTTATTAAGTATTGATTCTGGCAAACCTGATGATACTCATACTCTTTGGAAAGTAATTGAAATTCAATGATAATGTTATATTTTATATCAAAAGTTGATTTCAACTTCTTCTCATTCTTCTATCTCTTTTTGATGGATCCTATCCGTTTCCAACACAATTTTAATCTTAATATGTATAAATGTTTGGGAATGGTTATTTATCTTCAGCTTTTCTATTCTCTTCTGTCATATAATCAGCAAATTTCTAAGAAAATATAAGAGTTCTAATTACTGATAAATGTTTTCTTGCTTAATTAGCTGATGTTTCTTCTTTTTTCTATCCACCCAAATCTGTGTTAGGTAAACATGATTCACCTTACAATTATATAAAATTATACCTGGTTTCATAGATAAATTATGTCCCAATTAATGTTTGGTGTGTCTTAAATGTTGATGTTTTGCTTGAATAACAAAAACAACTAATAATATGAGTATTATTTGTTTAATCATTAATATATATATAATATTAATCTTAATCAATTTAAAATGCAACTCTCATACGTTGGTATCATATATTTTATATTTATATAAGCATCCTATTAAATTATCCATCAAATTCTTACTTCTCCTCCTGTTTATTCAAATAGTTCTAGTGTTTCTTATATCAAATCCCCTATATTAACTCTTTTTCTTTGATTATATTCAATTTTATCCCCTATATTTGAATTATTATTTTTATATAGATTCATTATTGGTAGAAGTTATCTGTAATAAGGAACTAACAAATAAATATATAATGCTCACCTAATGCTTCACCTACCATTTCCCCACTTAATACAAGTTTTTGTAAAACCTTTAATTATACTTCAATAATGCTTATGTCTCTAGTATTTAAATTAGCTATCAATAATAAGCAATTTACAATTACTTTTTATTGGAATAATCAATTATGGAATTACAGGTAATATTTTATTTCCTCCACTTTCAAGTAAACCATAAGTTCCCAAAATTGCTAAGAATCTGTATGGATCCATTTTTTCCTTTAGTTTTAATTAATTTATGATACTCTTAATCCATCAAAAAATATAGGCAAATAATGATGATAATCTAATTATTCTGGTGATATTTTCCATATAATTCTATTGACACTTCCTTAATGATCTACCTATCAATGTAACTTTAATCTAATTACTTTTATTGGTAAATCTCCTCTATCATAATATCTCCTGAAATCTGAAACTGTAATTGTTCTTTAATCATAAGCTCCTGCTTTTGGTGGTGCAGGCCTATACTCATCTTTCTTTTATAATTGTGAAGTCGATCTTCCCCCTGTTCCCTGGTGAGTCCCTTAATATTTATCTACACATGTTTAATAACAAATTCATACTAGTAATCAGAGCATTTTGTGAAGTTTCATGAACAGGTTCAACCACTTTTTATTAGTTAGCCTTCTCTTTTGGGATATACTCCTTTGGAAAATCACCAAATGGTGAATGAGGATTCTTTGGAGCATAGGGCGTTTTCCATGCTTTGTAATTCTAAAAGTCTAAAAATACTTAAATACTTGATTTTCTTGTTTTTTTAGTATATTTTTTAAATGATCTTCAACAATCTGTTAAGATGCCAAATTCTCTTTTCTTCCAACTGTTTATCCTTGAATTTTGGGTAACATTTTAATTATTTAATTTTTATTTATGAAAATAATTCTAAACCTCTATCCTTGAAATAAACAAGCTCTATAATTTATAGAATTTACGCATTGACAATTCAAATTTGAACTCAAAAATTAAAATGGCTTTGTAAATATATAAAGAAAATATAGTGAAATAATGTGCTTATCAAAGTTAAAAAGAATCTCTGATGTTAAAGATTAGGTATAATTTGATGAAAATTAGTAATTCAAAGAAATTTAAGATTTTAATAATGATAATTTGAATAAACTAACTTAAACAGAATTTTGATAAACCTTAAAATTAGAAACACAAATTGTTTGTTCTGATAATCCATTTACTATATCAATGATTTGAAAAATTGCTAAAATAAAAGATTCACATATCCTCTATTAATTACAATTAGTCACTTATTATGGTTTGAATATCTAGTATTGAAGTGAATAAATTTGATTATAACAAACTAAATTATTCTTTTTCTTATTAAAATTACATAAATAATTATGTTCAAAGTCAAGATTCTCCAATTATTTGATTCCTTTGTGTTAAACTCTGTTGGCCCATACTATAGGAGAATTGGAAAAAGCTTCCTCTCCTAAGGAAATGATATGCTCGGAAGTGAAGCTAGCGATGATCGTTTAGTGTAGTGTTTGAGACAAGTGCAAACTAATGGTCATACTCCCTAAATCAGTGAAGCATTATTTACTGCCCCTAATTCTGTTTTAGTTGGAAACGTTATCTTAAAGCAGAAGTACTCTTAGAAATGTTCATTGTTAGCTCCTCTGTCTGGTATGGTGCAACTTTACGTGCTGATCAAAATGCTATAACAGTAGGCAAGAATGCTTTAATACAAGATAATGTATATGTGAAAGCAACATAACCAGTGACTTTAGGAAATAACTCTTATGTAGGACCAAATTCAAATTTATAAGGATGCTTAATTGGAGATGATGCATTTATTGGAATGGGATCTACAATTAAATAAGGTGCTTCTGTTTAAGGAATTGTTGCAGCTGGATCTCTTGTACCAGAAGGAACTCAAATTAAATAAGGAGAGGTTTGGGCTGGATCTCCTGCCAAATATTTAAGAGACATCACTCCTCAAGAGTTATAAATCCTTAGAGAATATAAATAAGAATTAATGGAATTAGCATAAGTTCATGGTGAAGAAACATCAAAGAATTTCAGACAAGTATTTTGAATTTCCAATTTTAGATTGTTATTGATACAGATGAGAGATTATTAAAATAATAAAGAGGAAATGAAGAAGAAGCTCTGTAAAAGATAGCTGAATTGAACTTCCCTTTAGAATATGAAGATGAAGAATTTATTGAATAAAGAGTGTTTATGAAACAATAACCTCCTATGTTCATGGACTCTGAAAATCTTTTTAGTCAATAAGATTAATATGAATAAGATCTAAATTAATTTTCTGAAAGTATTCATAAATCCCAATCTCCTAGATATATAAAAATATGGTGAAGATTATTAAATTTATGAAGAAGCTAAAAAGTACTTTGAGTAAAATCCATAAGCTAAAGCCAATTAATTCCAACCAAAATCTGAAATTCCTGATGACAAACCATGGAGTAGAAAATATTGATTTATTAAACATCAAATAAAATTTCATCAAAACTCTTTATCTTATATATATTCTATTTCGTTTATAGTAAAAAAATACTAAATATAATTTTAATGGAATAATCACTAATTTAGCATATTTAATATAATTATTAAAGATCCTATTTTATTAATAAATATATATCTTAACAAAATGATGACATGTTTAATTTTTAACTATAATTAATTGTAGAAAGAACTTCTCTAGTATTTAGAATATCCCATAAATAATAATTGTTGGCTTTTATCTTTTATTTTGAAGGTATAATAAATAATATAATGATTTAAAATATCAAATACTCCTTTAAGAATAGATGCAAAAAATATAAAACTACTTTATATCAGTAAAAACAATAGCAATAGAATATTATATAAATTCTATTAATGGAATTTTTTTGAAAACATTGTTAAATCAATACATCATTTATAATTATGAGGTGTAACCATGAAGTTAACTAAACCAGTTTCCTGATCTTTTTTATACTTTCTAAAGGCACTTGGACTGTAGCCACCAATTCCAAATTTACTTGTTGGTGATTTATAATCCTTTGATATTTCAAAATTATCTCCTATATTTATTTCTAAATCTGAATCTTAATTAGTTTATTAGTTAAATATATATTTGTCAGCATTGGCATCTAAAATTAATTGTTTAATTTACTAATTTTTTTCTGTAATTGTGAAGCAATAGTGTCTAATGTTTTCTCTTTGCATTAAGTATAAGGTTTGGTAATAACAATTGGTACAAAGCTTTATTTACTTAAGGGATTATCATCTAATTCATCCGAAAAATGATTTATAGGTTTTTAAAAGAATATCTATCTTGGAGTTAATACAGGGAAAGCTGGAGTCATTTATTGATTATTTGGACTGTTATTTCCTTAATAATCATAAATGTATTATTAATGATAATTGTTAGAAGATTATTACTATAGAATAATTAAAATGGGTTTACTTCTTCATTATCCTACTGTATTTCAAATTCATCTCGAATGATATTAAATAGAGGACCTTTTTTAGTTCTAATACATATATCAATATAATCTTCTTTATCAATATGCTAGATATGATAAAAATAGTACCACTTTCTTTTTTGCATTTAGTCTAGAAGATCTCTTAAGTGGAACATAATTACTTACTTCTTCATATTTATAATCACTTGTATAATCATCGTCTTCATCATCATCTTCAATTCTGCTTTTTCTCTTTTTATGATTTTTCTTCTTTAATTTTAATCTGCTTTCTCTTTGTTTAGTATAGAGAGTACTTATGATAATTAAAAAGAAGATACTTGAATTCCATAATTTTATCAATAAGTTATTTGAACTTGTCTTCATTGAATTGATTAATTTAAGATTTCTATTTGGATTAAGCAAATTCTAAGATGGAGTCTTATAATCCTTTACAAGCTTAACATAACTTTTTCATATGATCATCTTTTAGTTCAGATGGGTTTTTTTCTGCAAGTATAAAAATTTTAGACAAGACTCCTGGCTTAATATCCTTAATCTGTTGGGTACCCTTTTCTTTGCTAAATATATAATCATGCGAATTACTGTTCTTGTCTCCAATGAGTTTATTGATTCTTCTAAGACTTCTTCGTAAAGTAGAGTAGAAATGATTTTTAATTGCATTATCTGTTCGTCCAGGTAACAGTTTCGCAATTTCTGCCTATAAATGTAATTTAACATTATCTCATACCCATTTATTGCCATGTTCTTTATGTGCTACAAAGATGACTTTTTCTTCATTTTCACCCCAAGGCTCTTTATTGATTGTTGGATCAAGATGATTATGATAACGTTCTCTACATTATTTTCCAGACCTTCCGAATAATCCATAAACTTCTTTCATTTTTTCAGCAACAATTGTCCACTTCTTTATTCCATACTACTTTACTAATTATAGAATTGCCATGTCTTCCTAAAATAAAGAATATTAAGTTACATACTTTTTAATTCCAAGCCTTTCTATCAGTCATATTTAAATAATTAATTAATTAACTTCATCCATTATTTCACTTAAAAATCAAAAGAATATCCAAGAACTATCAGTATTTGATACTCTTAAATTAAGGTTGATTTTATAGAGAACAATTAATCTATATTCTCTTATTATAAATCAAAATATATCAATTTTATAGAAATCAATTATTAAGATCCTAATGTTGATTACATTTATTGTAAAAATTATTATAAATCAATCTATTATATTTTTAATGAAAACATACTCATTCACAATTTTTTTCCTAATTAGCTGATAATATATACACTTCAATCATAATCTAGTTTACCAATAATTCTATTTTAGTGGTTTTTTTATATTAATTTCTAATTTATCTTCACTCATTGAATTCACATAACCTGAAAATGTAGAATTTGTACTTTATTACTTACAAATGACAATTGAAATTCTTCCAAATTTTTTCTTCTAAATTTAATTATGTAATAGAATTTTAAGTTCCTTCTTTCCCTTCTTATATTGAAGTTAATTATTTTGCTGTAGCACTTCTACTGGTCAGGTATACTCAATATAGAATTTTCTTATCTGTCAGGAGGCATAGTATTGCAATTCTTATTTATTAAATAAACTCCATATTATCAAAACTTCCAATATGTTTTAAATTACTAGATTTCTAACAGGACTTGAAGAGTCTTTTTATATATTCTGCAATAGCATTATTATGATGGATTAGTAATCTATTTTAATGTGTTCCAAACTATACTATATATACTAGTATGTCATTCTTTTTAACAATACATTATAGTAAACATAGTTTCTTCCATTATAATAATTTTGATGTACGTAGATATTAATCATCAATAATTACCCTTTTTAGTAGGACTTGGAAGGTTTCTGAAAGTGTTTAAAGAATAAATAAAAGTGTATTGCCTTACTTATTATGAAGTATATAATCAATTTTGATACTTCTTATGATATAATAGTAAATATAAGGTTTATTCCATGTTGCATAAATTACTAGAGTATTTGTATATCATAAAAAGGATATAATAGTTTTTTTAATCAAGAATTAACTCTAAATTCAAATAATATTAAATATCCTTTTTTCTGTTATATCCTAAAATATTATTATACAAAATTATGAGTGAACAGTTTTATATAGAATACGTAATCATGTAAATTGAAAAAGTCACGATTTTAATTTTGAATACTTTAGAAATAGTTAATTTAATAATGTTATAAACTACAGCTTATTCGATTGGATGGCTTGGATCTTAACCAATCATTTCAATCTCACTTTTGCGATATCTTGTTAAAACAGATATTGCTGCTCTTTATGCTTCTTAGTTTTTTCTGAGACTCTGGTGTATTGTTGCTTTCCTAATAGCCTTCATTTAGTAATATATTTGGTTTTAACATTATTAGCAAAATTTTAAGTCTTCAACATCCAATTAAGAATTCACCTCATGAATTAGCCTAACCATTCAGATTTTCATTTTCTCTTGTTTTCACTTGTGCAATATTTGAATTTATTCAATTAGCATTAACAATTCACGCAGTAACAATTGTATAAAATATAAGTTAGCCTATTACAGCATTGTTCATTACTTAGCCCTTTATTAATTATTTAGAGCCTTCTTTAGAAGTTGGATCAATAATGTGACTCCAAATACTATATTTTGTTCATTTTTATTAATGGGGTTAGTCTATTTACTAGAAGATTGGTTAGTACTCATTCCTGGCACTACTTTTTAAAACAAATATCTTACTATTAAAAAATCATTTGATTGGTAACCTCTTTTAATGGTTATTGGTGCTGCAGCTTCTCATACTCTTGGAATTTGGATGTTTAAAGTTTTATCAATGAAAATGCATTAAACATAAAAGGCTTTTATTGATAGAGTTTCATGGTCTAACTATATAGCTGATGAACCTGATAAAATCACTTATAGTTTATGTGTAGTCAACAGTTTGTTTAGCAAATATTTAGAGGCTTAATTAAAAATACATTGTGAGACTAATTCTATGTAAATAGATGGGCTTTCCTAAAAAGAACTAAGAACTTTAATCAAAGATTATTTTGATAACCATTTAACTTACAGTTTTTAATATATGGAGTAATTCAAAATATTTAATTTCAACAAAGAAGGTAATTTTGATGCAATATCAGATAAGCCATTGATGATCCTGCCATATATAAAGAAGAGGATACATTACTTAGAAGATTAATTAGGGAGAGGATCTATGAAATCTAACTTTAGCATCAACAATATAAAGAATTATTTGGTTCTGATAAGTATCTAAATCTCTAATTTGAAATTCTATTTGAAGATTATGGTATTCATGAATATGTTTGGGATGATGAAACTCCTTATATTTAATTGATAATTTCATTTTTTGAAGGAATCTTTTGTTTTTGTGCTGCCTTCTATAACTATGAATATGATGACTTATTTACTAATGGCTATAATGTAAAAATGTCCCATATCTCATATTATGTATGGATAACCATATTTTTGGGAGTTTTTTAATTGCTAAAAATATTGTAATATTTAAAAATAAATAAAATAGTTCATTTAAATTAATGTTCCTTTGGAATGTTCAATCTTATTTTTTTAGTGGTATTTTTATTGAATTGATATTTGTGTACATTACAATGCTTTGGATTGAACCTGTTGGATATCTATAAGTTTTAGGATTAATCTTATCCTATTGTATAATGTGTGTATTGTATAGATCTGCTGAAAAAGTAAGAGATCAAAGTAAACTTTATTTATATACTTTTATTAGAAAACAAATTATTCTACTTGAGTTTTATTACTTTTTTAATAAGAGTATAGAAATTTACAGTCAGAGAAGGATCTTAAATAATTCAAATGATGTCTCTTTGTGCAGAAAGATTAAGTCTAAATGAATTTTTAAAAGTTTTGGCTTAAATTCTTTGTACTCATGGAATAGTTAGTTATGATTAATTAAGATAAATTAAATTTAGTCATTTTGGAAAGAGTCCTTTTTTTTAATTTTAGATTCCATTTATATTTTAATCTTAACTTAGATATGAAAACAATATAGAAGATCCATATGTTCCTGAGTTTGATGATGAGTAACCACTTAAAGAAGAAGATAAATAAACAAAATTTGAGAGGTAATTATAAATTCTATTATAAAAAAGATATGTTATTGATAGTAAATATGAAAATGAGAAATAATAAATGAAGGATGAAGTTAAATAATAAGTAATGGAGATAAGAAAATTGAATAAATCAAAAATACTCTAAAGCAACATTTAACAATCAAGAATTGTTTAAATTGATGAACATTAAGACTGAATTAAATTAAATAAAAATTAATAATTTTAATGTATATATTCATTAGTCTATGTATATTTATCCATTTCCAAATGATTATTGAATTATACCTTCAACAAAAAGGAATTCAATAGGTTTATTTCTCATACATTTATTAGTAACTGTATATGCAGTTGTTTCATTTTCTTAGATTAGACTTAATGATCCTCCTTCAGGTAAATGAATAGATAAAACTTCAAAAGGTAATCCAAAAAATGTGACATTATCTCTTAAACATGATTTTGCATGTTCACCCTTAAAATTGCATTCACTAAAAACATATATACAACCATCTTAAAATGTAGTTACTTTTTCATTGCTATAAACTTTCTTTTATGGTATAGTATTTTCAAATTGATGATAATCTGGTTTTTCTGTTGCTCTTACTGCATTTGGATTTGGTTAATCAATAATGAACATAGATTCAACAAATTTAATTGTATGTTCACCTGTTTCAGAAGGTGTTAATAATAGAGCTTCTTCATAATTCAAGAGAGATGATAACTATTCTTTAAGTGAGTCATCTGAACTTCTTCCCAAAAATGTAGGCAATCCTTTTTTTTTAATTGTATATATTTCTGTAGATAAATCCTTTTGTTATTTTACATGCTTTTATTTTTCAAGAAAACTCTCTTGAGCTTTCACTATCATCAATAGCAACACTAATATGTATAATTTTTACATATTAATTAAAACGGATTTATAATATATATAATATATGTCTTCTTAGTTGAATTGTTTACAATGAAGTTTATTATATTCTTTGATGCTACTATACTCACTCTATAAATATTATTTGCACTTTGTATTTGGCTATATATCTTAAGGAAAAAAATATTTATATAATATAAAATAAAGGATGCTAAAATTTGATTTGGGCATAAAATAATTTTCCTATTATCTTATTCTAAATGTATAGATGATGAAAATAAGAAATTTATTTTATTTTCTACAATGTCTACTAGAAATCCATATAATGAAGAAATATAGAGACAATTAATTGAAGTAGTAGATACGTATGGAGGGAAAAAGTGTAAAAGTTGGACTCAAGTTGCACGTATGTTTGAATTATAAACTGGGATCAAAGTCTAAAAAACATTTGATTTAAAAAAAAAGTTATTAAAAATTGTTATCATAGATGGGAAATGTTTACTAATTATAAGGAAGATTTAACTAAAAATGAATTAAAAGCTTTATATGCAACTGGAATTAGATGTAGAGGACATCATAAGGCAGGAAATGAAGAGTTCTTTAAATAGACTGGTAAAAAGTAAATATTGATTAAAATTATTTAGATTGTATGTCAATCAATATAGAAAATTGGTTGGTAATTTCTTATTAGCAGCCATTAAATTATTAGGATAATCATATGTTAATCCAAAAAAAGTTAAATGTAGACAATAAGGATAAGAAAGATTTCATAATAGAATAGGTTATGTCTCTATTCATATTCTATTAAGAGCTGTAGAAATTAATAAATATCTGGATGATTATTTGGTTTAGGAATTGAAAAAAACAGCTGAGAAGTTTCAATAATTATTGTTAACACATGCTGAACATCATGAAGATGAGAGAATTGAGAGATTTTCACATTATCATAAAGTAATTAATAGAAGAGAATTTAAAAAGATTTAATTTTTTCTTGATTATGTTAATGAATTAAAACAAATTAGCATTAATTTATATTCAGAATAAGTAGGTAGACATCCATTATTGTATCCTTCAATTGATCAAAATAAATCATCAAAAATATATGAA
The DNA here is from genome assembly GCA_000733385.1 of Paramecium biaurelia. Lineage (NCBI taxonomy): Eukaryota > Ciliophora > Oligohymenophorea > Peniculida > Parameciidae > Paramecium > Paramecium biaurelia. The sequence goes on from JPFL01000366.1 coordinate 56,054, forward strand.
TTATTAATTTGGGGAAATGATTGGTAATCCAAATACAACTTATTTTAAGAGTGTGCAGCCAAATCTGATTGGGAAGAATATTCAATGTTAATTAAAAAAACAAAAAATAATGAAGACAATAAATAGATTAAAAAAAAATAACCATAATCATAATAACAATCTTCATAAATTATAAATTAAGAAACTATAGAACCTGAAACTAAGAAATAAAATTCATATGATTTAGTATCTACAGCTACACATAAGGTTTGTAATAATGCATCAAAATAACAAATCAAATAACTAGATAAATAAGAATTAAAATCATTTAGAGGTCATTACTATAGAGATGGTTAAATTAGAACAAAAGGATTAACTACTATCTTATTTGACACAGACATGAGATCAGATGAAGATGAACAAGATTAATATCAAAATATAGAAGAAAATAGAAAAGAGTTTTTTGACAAAATGGAAGAAATATATGATTGTGTCTTTGGAGGTAAGGCTAGTTTAGTCTCATTTGAAAAGAGTTTATAACTTCCTAATTGAATTTTTTATCATTTTCATTAATTTCATAATATTAATTTTAAAATAATTTCTAAAGATTTTTTAGTATAAATAATATTCATTAAAATATTGTGATCAAATTCATATTCCTTTAGAGTTATCATTAAAATCAAAAATGTTACCACAGTATTTAACTAATATTAGTATTTTAAAATCTCCTGTTTACAGATTAAAAATCTTTAAAAAACGATATTATAGTAGATTACAAAGAAAAGTGACAACGAAGTTGTTATCAAATTAACATTTACTTTAAATTGACTATGAAGAAAGGAAACAAAATAATTTTAGAATTTTTAAAGAAAATTATTTTTAAGAAAATAGTAAATTCTTCAATCTTATTAAATAAAAATATTTTTATATTAGATTATATAATGTATAATGTAATTTTATTAGAAATGATATTAAAATTCAATAAAAAAATCATACGTCATTATTAATATTTCATCATATATATATGTCACATAAATTTATATCATAAGATATATTAAAAGTATTGAAAGACAATGGCTGATTAACTTAAACAAAGACCAGAAGGAGGAAAATTCTTAGGGTTTGATCACATTCATTTTTGGGTTGGAAATGCTTACCAAGCAGCATCATTTTATGTGTCACGCTTCGGATTTTAATATTATGCTTATAGGTATTTTGATAGGTCTAATTGTATAGAGGACTTGAAACAGGAATAAGAGATGTGGCAACACATGTTCTAAGAAATGGTGAAGGAGTATTCTTTGCATTCTCCAGTCCTTATGGTCCACAAAATGAAAGGATGAACACTCATCAAACTAAACATGGAGATGGTGTCAGAGATGTTGCTTTTAGAGTTGAAGATGCCAGAGCTCTTTATGATAAAGCTATTGCTAAAGGAGCCAAATCAATTAGACCTCCCACAGAGGATAAAGATGAACATGGAAGTGTTATTTTAGCTTCCATTTAAACTTATGGTGATACTATTCATACATTTGTCTAAAGAAATGATTACAAGGGTTTCTTTTTACCTGGATTCACTAAACATCCAAAGGTAGATCCTATTAATACACTTCTACCCCCAGTTGACTTTTTATTGGTAGATCATGTTGTTGGTAACCAACCTGAACATGAAATGGTTCCTGTTGCTGAATGGTATGAAAAAACATTGGATTTCCACAGATTTTGGTCTGTTGATGATTCTATCCTTCATACAGATTACTCATCACTCTAATCAATTGTGGTTGCAGATTTTGATGAAGTGATTAAGATGCCAATTAATGAACCTGCTCATGGCAAAAAAGTATCTTAGATTTAAGAATATGTTGACTATTACAGTGGATCTGGAGTAAATATTATTTTATATTTATATTTAAGGTTAACATATAGCATTAGAAAACAGAACAATTAATTTTAAAGGAAGTAGATGCAATGAGAGCTAGAGGACTTGATTTCCTTTCTATTCCTGATACTTATTATGATAATTT